>PVLC010016439.1:0-35429 GCA_004027655.1 Graphiurus murinus | reverse complement strand
ATTACAACCCTCACGGCTTAATTATATCAACTCTGGACATTACTAGTGAGCCATCAGGGGACCTGCTGTATGGAACCATACGCAGGTTGATGTGACAAATGCCGTAGACCAAGTGACTGAAACAACAGACATTTATGTCTCACAGTTCCAGAGGTTGGAAGTTCAAGGTCAAGGTGCCCGCTGGCTCTGTTTCCTTGGATGCAGATGGCTGCCTTCTTTACTGTGTCCTCATGGGGTAGAGAGAAAGAGAGAGTGAGAGAGCGAGAGTGAACTCCGATCTCTTTGTTTTCTCATGGGGACACTAAGCTCATCACGGGGGATCCATTCTCATGACCTCATTTAAACCCAATTACTCCAAAAGCCCCATCTCCAAGCGCCATCACATTGGGGCTTAGGGCTGCAACATACAAAGTCTGTGGGTGGAGCACAAGCATTCAATTCATCACACAGATATACGCAGAGTTTCTTTGATTGAAATAGAAGCCGAGCAACTGAAATTCTGCCTTATTGCTTTGCTCTCTTGTCCAAATTGGGTTCTAAATCACCTTCATGGATTGTCTAGGTTTCCAAGGAGCATTGTTTGCAAGAAATGCCTCCTCTGACATGATTTTTAGGCAGTGTTAGAGCATTTCGTTGTGTGGGTATATGCCATGGATTTATCCAGTCCCCCATTGTTGGACACTGAGATTGCTTTCCATTTTTCCTATCAATAACGGACCCCCTTGTACTGTTAACCTGCTGTACGCCCATGAGAGTTTTCCTCAGGTAAAGTCTTCAAAGTAAAATAAAGACGTCTTTTGGTTCCTGGTTTGTGGGAGTGTCCCCCCTACATTTTGGCTTGGCAGGCCTGGAGGAAGTTTGCACGGGGTGTGGGCAGCAGCTCAGGGTGGTATGCCCTGGAAACACCGTCCTCCTAGCAGACAGTGTGGAGTCAAGTGTGCTGAGTCATTCTTTGTTGTTAGGACAGCAACAGGCCTTCTCCCTTGAGTCTGGGCTTGCAAACCCATCGCTGATGATGCTATCTTATGTTTGCTGCCACCTTTAATGGTTTTCAAAGCCCTTTTCATCTGTCATCCTACAGTCACTGCAGGAGGCCAGTCTGGAAGAGATGACTGTATCTTTAAAAGACTTAAAGCATACTGAGGGTCAAAGAGGTTAAGTGAGGCTATGTAACTGAGATTATGTAACTAGTAGATGGTAGTACTCTCTATTAGTCAGCTCTCATGACAGTAATGCTGCATAACAAATGTCCTTTCTCCCCTCAGCTCTCAGCTCCTCATATCAACAAACAGAACAGTTGTCCCTCAGTGTTCAGCATGGATTGGTTTCAGCACTCCCATACCAAAGTAGATGGATGTTCAAGTCCCTTATATAAAATGATGTAGTACCTGCATAAAACGTACAAACATCCTCTCATATACTTTAAATTATCTGTAGATTACTTATAATACCTCATGCAGTATAAGTGCTATGTGAACAGTTGATATTCTGTATTGTTTAGAGAATAATGATGAGAAAAAAGTCTACATTTCCAATACTTTTTTTTTCAAATATTTTTCATTGAAGGTTAGTTGAATCTGTGGGTATACACCCTGTGGATACAGGGAGCTGTCTGCATTTTTCTTCCTCCTATCAAGGTTGAGTCTGAGGATGGGCTGTGGTTTGGTTGATCTCAGCTGGGCCCCTGTGATTGGACACTGGGGACCGGGGGCATAATGACACCAGATAATTTCAGAAAAGAAGCCTTGGGCAAAACCTTAAAAGCCACAGTGAGGGGTCGGAATCATGTATTTATTGCAGTGGGAAAGGATTGAAGGGTTTTATGTAGTGGAGTGACATGATCTGATTTATATTTTAAGAGCTTATTTGGACTTGTTTGCTCAATGGTGAATTTCTTGTGCCTGGTTCATAATAGATGTCCCATAAATATCTTATTGAATTAAAAATGAGTCTGATCCCAAAGAAAGTAATGGAGTGCAAAACCTGAGAAGATGGGTGTAGGTCCATCCTGTACAAGATGCGGGTGAGTTGGGCAAGCTTCTCTAGGCAGGATTCATTCATTCACTCATTTATTCATTCATCCATCCATCCAACCACCATCCATCCATCCATCCATCCATCCATCCAACCACCATCCATCCATCCATCCATCCATCCAACCACCATCCATCCATCCATCCATCCATCCAACCACCATCCATCCATCCATCCATCCAACCACCATCCATCCATCCATCCATCCTTCCATCCATCCATCCATCCATCCATCCATCCATCCATCCATCCATCTATTCACTCATTCTTCTCATTGAGAAAACATTTACTAGGTGCTTCCTCTGGTGTGTTTATAGCAGCAGAGGAAGGGCTGGGGAAGACTATGGCTTTGGAGGCTCTCTGCACATCTCCACTGTCCTTTTCTTAGGAGGAGAAAAGACTCCAGGAAGCTGAAGCATAGATGGGCTCAGACTCCTGGGAGGCAGAGCCCCCCGTGTTGGGGCTGAAGAACTGGTGCAAAGAGAGACAATTATTGTTAGTATTGGAACATCCTCAATTCACCATTTTTCCAGGCCTCATTGTGTAGTGAACAGACCAGCTCCAGGTCCCCAGCTCATCAGCGGTGGGGCCAGATGCCCTCTAGACCTCCTAACACTCCGTTCCTGGGGCTTTTTCCTCCACCTGGCTGGCTCTGCTCACCTTTAAGCCAACAAGTTCAGCACTCCAAATGCGAGTGTGGAGGAAGAGAATAATGGTGTTTACTTTGAATTAAAATGCTTTTTTCTAAGATTAAAAAAAAAACAAACCAACCCTATAAAGAGAGTTTACATTTAAAATTAACTGTTCATGTGCAGTGGTTTGCTTCTGGAACAGGGATTATAGCTTCTAATTATATAGCACTTGGGACTACTTATTTATGGAACCTTTGAAGAAATGCATTATAAATAGGTCAAAACAGGCCTGGTATTTCTTATATGTTTATGTGCAGGGTGTGCTCCTGTGGCATTTGGCCCTGATCTTGGGTAGCCTTGAACTCCGGTTATATTTTCTTATGCGAATGAGTTATCTCCAGCTAGACTGCAAGCAGCATCTACACACACACACACACACACACACACACACACACACACACACACAATTTATTATTCTCTTTCCCTCTATCACAATGTCCCGAATAGTGCTGGGTTCAGGGCATTTGCTAATAATCCTTTTACTGCCCTCCCTGCCTGGTGTAGGTGTCCTGGAGGTGGGTGGGGCGTGGCCCTGGGCTTCAGAGACCTAGGCAGGCGGCCAGCATGGCCCCACCAGGCGGTGGAGGGGATAGGGCAGGGTGAGCACACACCTGCTTAGTCTCAGAGGTCACGTGGGGGATGCTGGCATTTTTCTCGAGAGCAATGGAAATCCACGGAAGGGGCTGGAGCAGGAGGATCGTAAGTCACCATTTCACTTTTGGAAGGTCACTTGAGGCCTGAGGTGTGGGCGGCTCCATCTATGGGGTGTGGCTTAAATAGACTCTTGTGCATTCTCACAATGATATGCCCTCATGCCCTCCAGAAGCCCTGGAGAGGAAGGGCATCCCTGTACCCTGATATGGAAAGGTCCCCCGAATACCACATTAGATGGCCCAAGCCAAGGTGGGAGAGAGAGAGAGAGAGAGAGAGAGAGAGAGAGAGAGAGAGAGAGAGAGAGAGAGAGAGAACACAAGACTGTTGTCGCCTGGCTGAAACTGGACCCTGCGTGGGACGGCTGGCAGGTATGAACATATACACCTGCTGCAGCCGGCCCTTCTCTGCCAAGAAGTTGCTTCTCCCAGCCATGCTGAGGCTGAGAAGCCAGCAGCCACAGCCTTGGGCCTGGGAAGAGTAATTAAAATGGGATCAGTGGCCTGTCCTGCGACTCTGTGGGCAGCCGAGCTCTCAGCGTGGAGCCTTTGGCCACGGCCAGACCTGCTTCTCCAGGACTGGCACGCTGCCCGTCTTGCCCTCGCCACCCTCTCTCTCCAGCTAGACGGAAACCAGTGCCTGCGGCTGCCTGACTGTCATGTAGACTCACACACACAAGCTCTCCAATTCTCAGGACAGCAGCCCTAGGAGGCAGGAAGGGGAAACTGAGGCTCAGGGAGGCCCGAGGACTTGCCCATGGACAGGAGGAACCAGAGTCAGATTAGATCAACCCCGAGTCTGTGGGCTGCTGTCAGTTCTGGATTTCCTGAGCTTCCTCATTCTCTCTCTAGTTGTACGATTGACATTTGACATGGTCACTTGTGTCATGGATGAAATGTCTGTGCCCCCCCCCCCCCCGCCAAATTCCTACGTCAAAGACCTAACCTCCAAGGTCTTGATATTTGGAAGAGCCTTTGGGTGGAGTTAGGGTTGGATGAGGGGGAAGCCCCCATGGAGAGATTAGTGTTCTGATAACAAGAGCAGGAGGACCACAGTCTCCTTTCCCTCATCCTGGTGAGAACATAATCAGAAGGTGACTGTCTGCAAGACAGGAGGAGAGCCGGATCTGCCCTGGCCAGCCTCAGGGACTGAGAACAATGAATTCTCGTTGTTTAAGTCCCCCAAGCTATGGTGTTTTATATGGCAGCCTGAGCTGACTAAGACACCAGTTATCCATGCCCTTCCTTGAAGCACCCCAATTACTGTTTGGGGAATTACGACTCTCTCACTAGGTGTATATTATCAGGGCTGACCTGTAATTTAGGTCTATGTGAATTCTTCTCCCAGGGCCTGGCCTCTTCAGTAATTTTTATTTTTTTGGTAATACTGGGGATTGAACCCAGGGGCATTCTACCTCTGAGCTATATCCCCAGTCTTTTTTTTTTTTTTTTTTTTAACTAGGGTCTCATTAAATTGCTGAGGCTGGCCTTGAACCTGCAATCCTCCTGTCTAAGCCTCCCAAGTATGGGGATTATAGACATGTGCCATTATGTCGGACCTGTTCAGTAATTCTTACAATGCAGTCCAATCTTTCTATAGGGCGCTCAGGGAGACGGGGAACACCTTCCTATGGCCTGATCCCGATCCTTCTGCCAGGCCTGGTCCTCAGCCTTCTTGTTGACTCTGTAAGCTACCTGAAATCTGTTCAATCATATCCCACCCTGCTTAGGTTCATTGCAGTTGTTTCTGTTGTTGACCTCTCTGCAGCCAGAGGTGCCTGAGGACAGCAGCAAGCCCACATCTGGATACCCTAAGCACTATTGGCTAATTGTCAACTGACAGTGTTGTGACAAACTGTGTACATGTCATGAGCAAGAGGCATCGGAAAGGCTAGGAACATGGAAGACGTCTCCCCTCCCCAGGACCCCATGCTGGGGGCACAGGGAAATGAATCAAAGCCACCATATCCTCCAACAGGAGCTGGATATCCAAAGTCAAAGGGGTGTGCAGTATGTCCTTGGCCTTCTGGGGCTCCCAGTGTGGCAGAAAAGATGAGACTCACCATGCTGTCAGGGTGGGTGTGATAAGGGCATAAGAGAGGCAAGGTTTGGAAGCAGGGACTCAGAGGAGAAAGACTGTTCAGCATGTGGGATAATTGATCGTAATAATACTTAGCACTATTGAACATTTATGTGCCAAATACCTTAGTAAGTATCCTATATACTTAGATTGTTAAGGCTTTCCAATGATCCTAGGAAATAGCCACAGTTACTTCTCTCATTTTGCAGTTGAGGAGACTGAGGTACTAAGAGGTTATATAATACTCATGGTTACAGCACTAGGAAGCTACCCAGCTGGGATTTAAATCCTCCTCTTCCTGGCTCCCAGGCTCATGGGGGTCACAGGGTATGTTAGGAATGGAGGCTTTTGAACAAAGTTGTGGAAGACTGCTTGAGAAATACGATCCAGAGTTAGATTATACTCACCACTCACCTCAAGTGGAAGGCATTAAAACAAGTTTTTTTTTTCTTTGCATGTTCTGGATGTGGGAGCTGAGAGAAAAATCATTCACATAATCCCTTCCCCATAAGCCCTCAGCGAGGGGGCTTTGGAAGCCCTTCAAGTCATAGCCTCATAATTAATGAAATGAAACCCTCCCTGGAAACAAGGAATCTTCAAAGGACTGCTGCTTGCAGATTAATAACACTGACAAATCATGGTTTTCATTAGAACAAATTGCTGCTGAAGTTGGGCTGGCCCCAGGTCTACCCTGGGTGTGTTAAGAATTAGTCCGTTGACAGATCTGGTCTGAGATTCTGGATTCGGAGAGAACGGGGAGCCAAGATACAGACAGAGCCCATCTTGAAGGTTGTAAGAATGTGTTTTCAGACCCAAAGCCCAGACCTGGTGCCCCCAATAATATCTACAGCCTGACCAAAAAAAAAAAAAATGCAAACTAATTCATGGAGCACCATAGATACCATATAAATGGGAGGGATGATGTTGTATCAACCAAGACTATGAGGTTTTCTGCTCGAGAGAGAAACTGGAAAGTCACCTGCCTTCAGGAAAATGAGTATTTACCCCTCCAGGACAGATCTGGGTCTGCCCCGGGTTCGGAGGCTCAATAACCACAGTCAGTCGACTTCTCTCAGGCAGCTTCCTGTTCTCATTCACTTATTCTACACGGATTTTTTTTTCTTTTTCAGTATTTATTATATACCAGGCATTTCACTAGAAAGGAGTGAGACGGGGGCCGTCATCCTTCAAAGGGCATACAGTATGTGTTGCAGGTCACTCTGATCCAAAGCAGAAGGGAGACTTTTATGTCCTGTTCCCTAACCCACACATAGAGATGACATCTTCTCCTTGGATTCTCACCTGATTCTAGTCAACCCGTGGTGGTTTCCTGGGGGCCACCTATTGCCAGGGACTTGTGGAGATCTCTGGGCGTCCAGTCACAAAGAAGACATAGCCTTTGGTATAAATATTCTGGATACCCATCTGGCCACTTCTAGGAAAGCTGAAGATGCTCATGTGCTGTGAACCAGTGGTTCTTTTCCTAGGCATACATCCTAACAAAAGTGTTGGTCCTGGGGAGATGTGCAAAAAACAGTTCCTGCAGTGTTGTTGGTAAGAGTTGGAAAAATTTGAAATGACCCAAATCAGTGGTTCTTAATCTCACCTGCATGCTGGAATCACCTGGTGATCTTTTGAAAAAATCATAAATCTCAGCCAGGCTTGGTGGTACACACCCGTAATCATAGTACTTGGGAAGCTGAGACAGTACACACCTGTAGTCCTAGTACTTGGGGACCTGAAGGTCTCAGATTTGAGGCTAGTCTAAGCAACTTAGCAAGACTGTCAGCAACTTAGTGAGGTCCTGTTTCAAAATGAAAAATAAAAATAGGGCTGGGCGTGTGCTTAGAGGTAAAATGCCCCAGCAAGTTCAAACCCCAGTACCAGGAAAAAAAAAAAAAAAGAGAGAGAGAGAGAGAGAAGAAATTCCAAACCTCACGTTACCATATCAAGTGAATCTCTGTCTCTGGAATGAGACCCAGTCATCATTATTTTTGATGCCAAAGGATTTAGAGCCCAGTACATAGTTTGTCATTGTTTGCTGAGCCTTATTCCGTAGCAAACACCATTAATCTCTGGTTGAAAATACCGGGAAGCTCATTACTGAGAGTGGAAGGTAGTGAATGGAGAGAAATACAGAGCAGCTACCGAGACTCAGGAAATGGTATTTTTCTTTTATTTGGGTACTGATTATGTTTCTCTGGCTCAGAAGAATGTAAACCCCCAAGGACAAGGGTTATTTGTTTTTTAAATCTATTTAAGTCATTTATTTGTCTCCTGTGCCTAGAACAGGGCTTGATCCACACCAGGTGCTCACAAAATACTTGTTGAATGAATGAATGAATGAATGAATGAATGAAACTCTCATCACATGGGAAGTTAGAGATTGATTGAGGAATACAGTTGGGAAAGGGATGGGAATTTAGAGAGAGGGAAAGTAGGCACTGTGTTAAGACCCCTACCTGGGATCTGGGGAGGAAGCCAGGCACTACCAAGGGCTTGCTCTCTTTTAGCCCAGTCTTCAAGGGTACTAATTTTTCAGCCTAAGTGATAATTCCAAAACCTTGGGAGTAACTATGTAAAAGGCAATGCCTGTCCTTGTTTGCCCTCCAAATCCCTTTTGTGCAGAGAAGGCTGTGAGGACCCCTCAGCACCCCTCTTCAGGACTGCCTAGTAAATCTGCAAGCCTTCGACAGTAGCCGGGGAGCTGAGGTCACTTCTGATCACAGATGGGAAGGAGGTTATGGGGAGATGGAGGCTGTGCCTGGAGAGGCGGGCAGAGACCCGCTTGTCTCTTGGCTGGCTGCCCGGTCTCTGATGGGAGAAAGGTCTTCCCGTGAAGCATGAGTCAGCCTCTAAAGCTTGGGGAAGGGCTGGGGGGGGGGAAGCCATGGCCTAATTTGGTGCATAATTGGGGAGGCAGGCATCCTCCCAGTACTCTGAGGATGCTGCTGTTTAAAAAATTCATGAATCTCCTTACTCACCCCGAGCTGTCATGTGCACCCTCTCTCCTTAGGAGCCTGAGCGCTGGGAGCCATGCGCTGTGCCCTATTATTTTTATGATCGCCATTATCATTAATGCCATCATCATTAACAGCATCACTGTGGTTGGGGTGGATCTTTGATGCAATTAATCAAAGGAGCCAGAGTGAAGGAAATCCTGTAAAAAATGGAGAAAGCCAATGTTTGGCAGCCTTTCCCTCTCTCCTTTCCAGCTCAGCGTTCAGCTAAATTTTAGTGGTGCCCATGGGGTTATTTCTATTAGTTTTCTCTTTAGAGGATCATCTCATGGATTCTGGCCTGCCTTCGCATTATATTTAGTCTATTTATTCCACAAAAAATTTCTCTTGAGTCCTTTTCTTATGCTAGTCACTATTCTAGACACTGGGGAGATGGTTGTAAATAAATTAGGCAAAGCCCCTGCTGTCTGGGAGTTTGTGTGTGTGTGTGTGTGTGTGTGTGTGTGTGTGTGTGTGTGTGTGTGAAGTGGAAATAAAAAGGAAACAAGTCAGTGATTCTGAACATTTCCAACAGTTGTAAGCACTGATACTTAACTGGCAGAGGGATACATCAGCCAGGGTTGTCAGAGTAGGCTCTCTGGAAAGGCGATATTTGAATTAGGACCTGAAAGATAAGAATAAATGGAAGAGCAGAGTGGAAGAGTGTCCTAGCCAAGGAGAACTGCAGGGGTAAAGGTGTTCTGAGGCAGGAAAAGAAAAAGTTCAGCAATTTCTAAAACCAAATAAAAGGCCAGTGTGGTTGGACCCAATTGAATAAGAGTGAGAATGACACGGATACAATGAGGTGAAAGATGTTAGAAGGATGAACTCATACAGGATCTTATAGCAAGAAGTTTAGACTTTCTTCTAAATCAACACTATCTGAAAGAGCCTTCATGGTGGTGGAAATGCTCTCTGTCTGTTCTGTTCAACATGGTAGCCACTGACTGTTTGTGATTATTGGGCTATCATTATGCGGCAAATGTAACTGAGCAACTGAATTAATTCATTAGCTGATTAATTTATATGATCCTGGGTATTGAACTCAGGGGCACTCAACCATGGAGCTATATCTCCAGCCCTTTTTATTTTTCAGTTTGAGACAGAGTCTAAGTTGCCTAGGCTGGCCTCAAACTTGCAATCCTCCTTTTCTGACTCCCAATTAGTTGGGATTACAGGCATGTGCCACAGCACCCAGCTGAGAAACCTTTAGTTTCTCAGTTAAAATTGAATAGCTCTGTGTAGTTATTGGCTACCATATTGGATAGTGCAATGGTAAGTGATCCAAGAAAGAATAAGGAGCTTGGAGAGGTGGATGGTGTAATTGGGTAATATTGTTCTGGGAAACGGATTTTTTGGCAAGAATAGAAGCAGTCGCCCATGTAGGAGACTATTAACCTCTCATTTACGCTCCCTGAAGGGCCTGGCTGTTGAGACCCTTAATCAAAGAAAGTTTTACTCCTCTCCTTCTTCTTATTTTCCTTTGCAAACGCCCTGTGCTTTCCTCAATCTTGTATCTCCTGATATGAGACCAGGAGGGCTGTCTGGACTAGCTGACTCTTTGGGAAAATAGGAAATAGGAGGCATATGCAGGTTGTTTCACTGGGTGGCTCAATCCTGGTGGTTCTTAGCTCCCATGAATATACGGCGGACCACAGACCAAGCTAGTTCATGTCACATAGGCAATCACTGGGTGAGAGGGACATTTTGGTTTCAGGATATAGAAAGACTTCTCAGGCAAATGGTTCGGAAGAGACTAATTCATTCTATCAGGCTCCTTTTATCCTGTAGACAAAATGTGCTTAGCAAAATCTAAAGATATTAAGAATAGCTGTGAGCCAAGCAACTTATATATATGCAACACATTGAATTTTTACAACACTTTATCTAGGAATGACTGATTCCTAAGACATTTCAAGATATAAATATTCCTAGTAAGAACCCTATGTGTAGGGATGCTATCATTGACTTGGATACAGTGAGGCTTCAGAGGCTTATGTTCTGGCCCCAGTTTTGCCACCAACTGGCCACGTGGCCTTAGATATTATTTGGAGAGGATTAACAGAGTATTCTTCAAGTGCCCTTCTGGATTCTGTAGCTTGTGGCATAAAAGCATGCTTGCTTTCTTTATCTTGCATAAGTGGCATTAAGGTATTATTGGAAGTGGAGCCCAGAGAGGGATGAAGACATAAGTGGGGGGTCCCCAGCATTAGCACGGTTGGAATTCTTTGGTGGCAAGCAACAGAAGCTCAATTCTGGCCATCTTGAAGAATGTGGCCTCAGAAGGGAAGCAATCGAGGAATTCCAGGTATCTAGAGAACAGCAATGAAAACCTTTCTAGTTTCAGTCCTTATATTCACAGGCTTATGCTTTAGATCAGGAGGAGAAAATATATGTTTGGACAAGCTTGGACCACTTCTTGGCCAAGCAGTTCTCTGAAGAAAAATTGACATGCACTTACCCAAAAAAGGGGTCATGGAAACCAGGCAGGGAAAAGTGACCAAGGTCCCCTAAAAACAGACTGTATTTTCTGAAAATCGGTAATGTAGCTCTTACGTATCCATAAGCCATGCCTAGCAAGTGACTTCCAATTTTAAGTGAAATCTCTGTTAATCAGAATCTTCAGTTCACAGGGAGTTTAGGTTATTCAATATGAAAATTATTCTGAACCTGGAACTATCCATATCTATATCTACATCTATATACATATCTATATGTCTCTACATCTAATCTATCTATATTTATCGACATCTACATCTATATCATCTATATCTGCCTATCTATAGTTACATAAACTTTTGGAGTTGCTATGGAGTCAGCTGAGATTCTAACGTTTGTTTCTTGTTAGCCTATGTGCATGATACTTTCATGTGTTATATTTATTCACTAATTCATTCATCCATCCAACAAATATTTGTTAAGGAGCTGTTATGACCTGGCACCATGTTTACAGCTAAGAGTACAAAATTATATAAGATATTTTACCTTCTCTTGTGGGACTTTTGGTTGAGGGTGTGTTGTTGTCTATATTGATAATTCCATTAAAATGGGACCCAATAGAAAAGAGGTAGTTCAGACACAGATATTTCAGTCATATGAACCCAATGGTGTGGGGAATCAGGGAATAGTGCAATGTTTAAGGCTTAAAAGACATACTTAGGTGGTGCCTGGCATTATGGATAAGATTGGTTTAATCAGGAATCTGTGAGTTTAAGATAGAAATTGTGTGTGGGGGGGAGGAACAGACAGGAAACAGCTGATGATCCAGATGTTTGGCAAGATTCTTGGCCACCCTGGAGGGACTTGAAGTCCTACTCAGTGGTTTAAGATCTAAAGAAAGAGAATAGCCTCATTTATGAGAATAGCATTTTTGGCAGTGAACGTTAAATCCATAGAAATTTCTAGTTACACTTCTATTCATCAGGAGCTCTGATGACCTGGAGCACCTGACTAATCAAGAGTTTCACCGTGATTCTCCATGAGCTTCACTTGACAACCAATCATCACGAGTTGCCTTCTCCACTGATTGCTCTAGAAAAAGAAACTCATTAATTTTTGAAGAGGGTGGCCCTTCAGATTTCCTTCTGTCCCTTTGTGGCCATTGCCACGTGTGCGTCATTTTTAACTTCAAAGATTGGGATTGAGCCTCCCCCTCCTCGCTAAATAATTCTTACTCTGCTTCCATCTCAATGGAATCACAGATATGTGGAAAGATACCTAATTCCTCTGAAGCTCAGTTATCCTAGATATTTGGATCTAAGAGATTGTCCCGATTCTTGGAATCTCCCTGATTCCAAGATTTCCCAATTCTTGGAATCTCCAGGTGTTCTAAGGTGTGGCTTTGGTTTCTCACTCCATGTGAGCCTAGATTGTGAGCTTGAGAGAGCTACTGAAAAGAAAGAGCAGTGTGAGCAGACAGAACTCTGGATCCTTTTCTTCCAACCCCCTTGAAGGTAGGCAGTCTTAGGACTTGCTTTAGCCAGTGGCACAGGAGTGGAAACCTTTGAGAGCCACTGTATGCATGGCATGGTCTTCCCCCTGTCTTGGAGACTGGAAGCATTCCAGGTGTCGGAGGCTCTTATGGGCTGGGTTCCTGGGTGGATGCTCCTATAGCTGGCACTGGGGATACAGAAATGAGAGAAATGACCTCTTTTCTTGGGGAATTCATGATAGAGGGACACAGTCCAACTTGGGGGAATTCGGCAAGGCTTCTTGGGAACTGATACTAGAGGGAGGAAGGAGAGGGAGTGAAATGAGTGCCTAAGGTGGGGAATGAAGCAGGAAGTTTGCACAGGGACTAGCTGGTGCAAAGAAAGACAGGAGAGAGAGAGAGTATGTGAGAGAAAGAGAGTGCTTGGAAATGGACAGATGGAACAGTGACAGGAGTCTGTTCTCCAGAATTCACAATGGAAGCCTGAATCTGGCCCACATCTAGATGACACCATCATTAACCAAAATGGCACCACTGATTTGGTATAGGATCATTGGACTTCTTACTGTTTACTCTGGAAGAATCAAGGGTGGCCCTGGGGATAGAATTTTCATAAGTGCAGCCCCATTTCATCCAATTAAGATGGCGATTTATAAGAAGGAAAAGTTCCATGTTACCTAAGGAGTGAATTTTGACTGTCAATGACATCTGTGTATTATTTGAAGCACTTGGAATTTAATTATGCTCCACGTAGTTGATAAATAATTTGAAATACGAGGCAATGAGTGTATTTCCAAACCTCAGAGCAAATGTCAGTGATGTGAATTACCACCTCCATAAAAATCCCATAAACCACCACTAAAAACAACAGTATTTGTTTCCTGAGTAATCCACTTAATATCTATTGTGAATGACATTATAAATAGTTCGAAGGAGATTCTGTCCTTCAGCTACCTTGGGTAGGGAGAGAGTTTGAGGTCATTGTAGACCATTTGGTTTTTGTGTTTAAGGAGGTAAGAGATTTTCTTTCTTTCTTTTTTTTTTGCGGTACTGGGGATTGAACTCAGGGGCATTCTACCTCTGAGCTACACCCCCAGCCCTATTTTTTTTATTCTTTATTTTGAAACCGAGTCTCACTAAGTTGCAGAGTGCCTCACTAGGTAGCTGAGGCTGGCTGCGAACCGGGATCCTCCGGTCTCAGCCCCCGAATGCTGGGATTACAAGCAGACATTTTCTTTTAAATGTGTTTTCTTCCCATGGCAACGTAACAGAACTTCTTACTTGGAAAAGTAAAAGAATGGAATGATGAGCGCCTGAAGGGATGGATACAAGAGGAAGTATACCTAGGTTTTCCTTGTATAATCTAGATGGTGCACATGTGTTTACCATGTAAGTCTTTCAAATTTTCTCTATATTGGAAAAATTCCACAATAAGATGTTTGGGGAACAAAACAGCAAGAGACATAGTCTCTTTGAGTTATAGGATAGTTCATGATCTGTTTGGGGGATACAGGAACCTGATTATCAGCTTTGACTCCTTGCCAAATCTAATCAGTCACCACCTCCTACAGATTCTGCATTAAATTTTCAGATCTCTCCTCCCCTTGCCTGTTCACAAGGCTCCCTCCACCAGGAAATCTTGTCTGGTGTGCAGAAGCACTCTCTTTACTAGTTTTTGTCTGATTTCTCTCTGATCCATTCTTCAGACTGTTGTTCAAAGCAAACCTCTGTTTAATTCCATAAGCATCTAATAAGTATCTGCTATATGCAAAACACTGTACCAGGTGTGGGATTTTTATTTAGTTTCGGACCTTAGGTACACGACACTGGATCAATCATCATCCTTGCTTCATGACATGCTCCCATTGTTCCATGCATGACTTGCTTCTGTCTAGCTAATTATGTTTAATAGTTATAGTTAATTATGTTTAATAATGTAATAAGCACCTATGAGTCCAGGTCCCACACAGAAGCTAAAATATTTACAGTACTGTGCATCTAATCATATGATTCTCCACCATTGGTCTTGCTTTACCATTTATTTGCTTTCCTTTTGAAATATTTATTTGTTTCTATTATATTCCTAAATATACATACTTTTATTTCTATTGCTTTTAGTTTTGTGAAATGTGTTTCATTCTGTATATTATATTTTTCCCCCACATTTACAAAGATCCATCCATCATGCATGGTGCTACAGTTCATTTATTTTGATTGCTGTTTATCCATCTCAATTATTTCAGTCTGGGTCATTTTTTAGTTTTTAATACCCGCTTCCTTTTCAAAACAATGGATGTCTCTATCTCCCTTCCAATAAGATAAGAACATAGCATTCCCTCCCATCTCTTTATCTCTTTCCTTGCACGACCACATCTATTATGCCGACATTATCTAGACTAGTGCTTCTTGGACTTTCATATGCATTCAGATCACCTGGGGATCTTATGAAACTGCAGAATTGGTTTCAGTCGGCTGTGGGTACATTTCCACAAGCTCAGGTGACACTGATGCTGCTGGCCCAGGGACCAGACTTTGAGAAGGATTAGAAGACTTTTAATTCTATGTTTTATTGATAGAATTTATCTTTTTATCTGGACTTAGCTATTTTTTAAACATAGCATCAAACTTTACCAAGGCATTTGATTATCTGCATTGACACATCTGGTACCATCTCTGGATATGTTTTTCCTCCTATATTTAGGTTGTTCAACCGAAAGTGCTGTTAATGTGAGCTTTCTATGGCAAATCTTTGTGGTCTTCTATATCTGACAATGACTTTATACTATTTCCGTATTTGAATGACAGCTTAATTGGATATTAACAATGTTTACTTTTTACTATTTATTCATTTATTTGTACCAGAGGTTGAACACAAGGGCATTCTGTCTTTAAGCTACATCCCAGCCCTTTATATTTTTTTTTGTTGTAAAACTGGGTCTATGAACTTTCTGTATCAGCCTCCCAAGAACTGGAATTATATGTGTATGCCATCATGCCTGGATTAAGGTCTTTTTAAAAATTATTTGAAAATATTACTTCATGTATTTTTGCACCTAGTTTTGCTGATTACAGAACTTCTGGTGTCAATCTGATTTTTCCTTTCTAAAACTTGATCTGCACTTTCTCTGTGGTTGCTTTTAGAATTTCCTCTTTGTTTTTGATAAATTCTTAACTTTTACAAAATGGTCTAGATACAGGGTTTTTCTCATTTCTGCTCTTTGGAACTTAAAAATTTTTTTGATAAATTTGTATCTATTATTTATTAAAGTATTTCCTCCTTCTAATTTTATTTCACTTCCTTTCTGGGAATCTTATTATTTTAATTTTAGTGATTCTCTTCTATCCTCTATATTACCTAGCTTATAAGTTTATTTATATATTTTTTGGTCATTTCTTCTTTCTGGAAGATTTTCTCAATCTTGCCTTCCAGTTGATTGATTCTTTCTTCAGCAGTATCCATTTTATGTCCATTTATCCTTCTATTGTGATCTTTATTACAATGATTACATTTTTCATGCCTAATATCTAAACTAGTTTGTTTTAATAGTTTTGTGCTGTCAATATTTTAATCTCTTGAGCCAGATGTGGTGGCACCAGTACTTGGGAGGCTGAGAAAAGAGAACTGCATGTTTGAAGCCAGCCTCAGCAATTTAGCAAGCCTCTCAGCAACTTAGTAGGACTCTGTTCTCAAATAAGAACAAAAAAAGTCTGGGGATATAGCTGAGAAGTAGAATGCCCCTGGATCCAATGGTTCAATCCTCAGTACATCAACACACACACACACACACACACACACACACACACACACACACACATTATGTTTAATAAGGGGTGAATTTTCAATTCTAAGTCCTTGTGTTCTCATATCTTTGCTATTGTTGGAATCTATAACCCAGTATGTTGCTTTTCTTTTAGAACAATTAGCCTCCTCAAAGGTCTTGCAATTGGAGGTTGTGAGCTCATTTGGGGTTGTAAGTTCATTTTGTCTGGGAGGTATCAGGATATTCTAATGGAGAATGTGGATGGACGAAGGTCAGACCCCCAGGTCAGCACCAATGAGCTCAGGGAACAGGGGGTCAGTGAGGTCTCAGCTGGAAAACTTCAGATACCAGAAACCCAGTCAATCACCCACAGACAAGGAGATTTTATCCTGCCCTGATTTTACCCCTGGCAGCATCTGGACCAAAGGTCTGAGCTGGGTTGTGGGGGTGGCACTGTTTGCCCCGGAGTGATGGCAAGGGAGCAGCAACCCCTTTCCAAAATATCCTTTCAGAGCCATGCTGGGCAGCTTCTGTCTGGGACCTCGGATGCATCCCAACCCAAAGGAGCCCCCAGCCACACCAGCGGCTCCTCGTGGGTCCTCTGCTTTCCTGCTGCTTCTTCCAAAGCCAGCCACAGTGGAGGAAGCCAACAGTCAGGCCAACCCTGTATCCCACTAAGAAACAGACCTGGCAGTCCTGATTTTCAATCTTTCAACCTGCTGTCTCCTTGTTGTAGGATGAATTGTGTCTCCACTCCAAGACATTTTTGTGCTGAACTCCTAACCTGCTCTACCTCATAGTAAAACTGTACGTGAAGATGGGGGTCTCTAAGAAGTGAGGAAAGTAAAATGAGGTCATGTGGGTGGGCATTTATGCACTGTGACTCATGTCCTTATCTGAGAAGGGATTAGGACACAGATCTCTACAGAGGAAAGACTACATGATGACAACAGGGAAAGGGTGGCTGTCCAGGACCCAAGAAGTGAGGCTCTCAGGAGAAGCCAACCCTGTGACATCTTGCTCTCTAACTTCTAGCTTCTGGAATCATGAGAAAAGTTTCTGTTGTCTAAGCCACCTAGTCTATGGTAATTTATTATGGCAGCCTGAGTATACTAATACCATCTTCCTCAAGGAGAACCCTGTGCAGACCACTCCCAGACACCTCCCAATGTTCTCTATCAGTTACTGAGCTATACTAAAGCTGGTTGAGTGATTATAAGGTGCCAGGTATTTCACAAATGGGGAAATCAAGGTACAGAGTGGTCAAGGAACTTCCCTAGAGTCACAAAGCCAGTTGATGTTGGAGCCAGCATCCAGTCTGCCTCTAGGACTCAGAGTTTAGCTGCTAGTTTGGCTGTCCAACATAGCAGCCACTTGCCACCTGTGGCCGTTTAAATTTTAATTGATTAAAATTAGATAAAATTAAAAAATCAGTTTTTTAGTCACACTAGCCATATGCCAAGTGTGCAATTAGTGGCTGCCTTATTGGACAGTGCAGATTTAGAACATTTCCATCATCATGGAAAATTCTGTTGGGCAGTACTGTGCTAGATTATATTGCTGCTCAGGAAAATTAGTAATTTCCTGAGCAAAGAAAGTCACTCATGGTCTGGCCCTTGCCTACCTTTTATGGTACTCCCCTTTGCATCCTCTATTTTCTTGTTTTACCTAGTTCCCCAAAGTTCCCTAGCAAGGCATGCACTATACTTTTGTACAAAAGATATTAATTATGGTTTGGATTTAGATGTCTCACATCATAGACAAGGTAGCTATGTTAGAGATGGAGCTTGGTTGTTGAGGAGAGTGTGAGCTTAGAGACTGTGATGTCTCTTGCCCACAGACCTATTCTCTCTTTCTCTCTCTCTCTCTCTCTCTCTCTCTCTCTCTCTCTCTCTCTCTCTCTGCTTCTGGTCTCCATGATGTGAAAGCAGAGTCTCTCGGCTCTTGCTCTTTCTCTGTTTCTCACCACCATTCCCTGAGTTCCACAGACTTTGCTTAACATGGATTGAAACCTCTGAAATCTCCAGGACTGTGAGCAGATAATTCTTTCTTCCTCTAAGTTGTGGTTGTCAGGTATTCTGGGTCACAGCGATGTGAATGCTGACTGGAACAGTAGGTTATATCTATGTATCTATTTGTACTCTATTCCTGTGCTCCCATCTTCAAGACATCTCCGCTAACTTGCTGGCCCAGACCACGTACCTTTCCTCTGTGAGATGGAAACATTCCTTGTTTCTTTCAATGATAGCACTTATCTGGATATGCTAGATGGCAGTGGCTTACTTATGCATCTATTCTAGACATTATGAGCTCTTAAGGGCAGGCAAGCTCACTTCTTTATCTGTGAAGCTCTGGTACCTGGGAAAAATGATATACAGGCATTCCCTCAAGAAATATTACTGAATGAATAAATGATGTCATTGCAGGTCCCCCCCATTGTCGCTACTCATCCACTCATTCCATAGAGAAGTAGCCACTCATGGTGCCAATATTATAAAGTGGTATCTTTCCCAAACCCAAGATCTAAGGGATAGAAATCCAAGTAGACCCTTTAAGAATTTGAACCAAAAGATACAGACACACTTGTCAGATGGCATTGGGTGCCATCCAATGTAGTTATAAATAAAAGTGGCCTCAAGTCTCCCATCCTGGTGTTTTGCTCTGGGTGACATTTAGGGCCAGATTTATGGTGGCCATTTTGCCATTCTGCAAGCCTGCCAAGACAAGAAAACAGCCAGCCTCCAGGGGGGAGTGCTCAGAATGCAAGAGACCCAGAGAGTGAAGCTGAGCATAAGCCCATGTGACCAGTGGTCAGGACAGCAGTTTGGAGGACAAGTGCTAAGTCCTAATTCTGTGACCATTAAGCTGTGTAAGCTTTCTTAGCCTCTTGGAACCTCAGTTTTTCCCCATCTGAAAAATGGGGATGTTTATATCTCATAATTTATTTGTGTGAAATAACACAGGTAAGGAGTTCAGCATAGTGTATGACATGTAGTAGGATTCTTAATAAACTTTTTTTTTTCTTTTCTGATGTGGAGTAGAGAGAAGAGAGTAGTTTAGGTTTTGTTTTTGTGTTTATTTTTTTCTGGTACTGGAGATTAAGCCAAGGGTCATTCTTCCTCCAAGCTAAACCCCCAACCCTATTTCATGTTTTATTATGAAACAGAATTTTGCTAAGAGTCTTGCTAAACAGGGTTACTGAAGGCCTTGCTAAGTTGCTGGGGCTAGAAGCAAACCTACAATCCTCCTGTCTCAGCTTCCCAAGTACTGGGATTACAGGCCTGCGCCATGATGCCTGGTATGGTTTGGGTTTTTAAACTCTCTAGCTACTCACCCTTTAGAACCCTGTCTTCTACCCCCAATTCTTCTAATCAAAGTCCCCCCTCTTCCAGTTTAAGTGGGTTTCTGTTTTTTATAACCAAATGGTGCATGATTAAGATAAATTAGTGCCAATTGGTTCTTGGCTTTGACTCCAGTTCAGGACTCCCATATTGGTACTCATTCTACTTGGCTGTTGGTATTTTATTTTAATTTAAATACTTGATAATTAACATTGATTTTAGAGTACTTGCCCATCTGAGGCTCCTCACCTGGGAGCTAACATTCACATAATCCCAGCTCTCCAGCCTGGAGTCCTGCCTTCCACCAGGTTCCCCGTGTCACTCCATTGCCAACACAAAGAGATCCCCATCTCTGAGCTTCCTCAATATTGCTGCCTCTAGCATCAAGGGAATGAGCAGAGATACCCAGTGGCAGAAAGAAACAAAAGACCCATTCAGTATCTGCCACGGTGAAAGTGAAGGCCCGGGAATGCGTTCAATCATCTCCCCGATAGAAGATTTCACATGAAGATCTCAGCTGCCTTTTCTTCTGCTCCCAAACGTGAGCTCAATTTGCTGAAGTTCTGTGAACAGTCAAACTCCTCCCTCTTTCCTGATGACTCTATGAATAAAGCCGAAGGCTCATGGACATGTTACTCAGGATATGTGTCTCTGCAGAGATGGGAGATGGGGGACTTTCATGAGATTACTCTGGGTGTAGATCATCAGCTCTTTAAAATGGTCCTGGAGACGAACGTTAGAATAGCAGGAAAGGATACCCTTTTCCCCAGAGAGGAGAAAAATTGGCTCTTGACCTTGAAAGTGTAGCATTTGGGACAGTGCTGCTGGGCCAGGATAGGAGTGGTAGATATATTGGTGGGCCCTCTCCATGTGTTGTCTGGACTGCCACCGATTCCTTCGGCAGGCTTTGTCTCCCACTCTCCGCCCCTGTGACTGTCTTCAAATTCCTGTGATTTCTCTCCTTGGGCAACTGAATCCACCCTATCTAGAAGTCATTGTGCCCTGGGTGCCCAACTGGTAGGGGCACAGGAGAGCCCAGATTCTTTGCCTCTAGCTGGAAAACACTCAGCAGCCCAATGCATACTCCAGAACGCCATACAAAACCAGGCAGAGGTTGAACCTTGCACTGGAATTCTCCTTTCCTGGGCTCAGTCCCTCTCCCCACCCTGCCTACCCCACTCTGGACCCGTCTCTACTGGGAGACCTCTGCAGGAATGCGTAGCATGTGAATCCTCATCTCAGGATCTGCTTCTGGTTCCTGTAGCATTTTGTGTATGTGAAGCAAACCATCATGTTGCATATCATGAATATATGCAATTTCTATCTGTCAGTGAAAAGTCAGTTAATCAATAAAGGAGGTGGTGTTGGATGGAGGTGAGTGTTGGAAGGAATATAAACCCTGGATCTGGTAGATCCGAGATTTATCTAAATTTCTCTTTTACCATTTATTCATTGTGAGCCCTTTCCTAAGTTTCTTTCTTTTTTATTTTCCCTTTTTTTTTGGCTTGGGGATTGAACCCTGGGGCATTCTACTTCTGAGTCACACCCTCAGCCCTATTTTATTTTTATTTTGAAGCAGAATCTTGCTAAGTTGCTGACGGTCTTGCAAAGTTGCTGAGGTTGTCCGTGAACCTGTGATCCTCCTATTGCAGCCTCCCAAGTACTGAAATTACAAGTGTGTGTGTCACCACACTTGGCTTCCCCAAGTTTCTTAAACTTACTGAGCTCATTTTTGTGTCTATAAAATGGGAAGATGCTGACCACCTCGAGAAGATATTGCAAGGTTGAACCACAGTGCATGGTCCCTGGCACACCTGGGTGCTCTGTACCTTTTGGCTCTTGCTATTATTTGGGATCAAAGGGGGTGAGACTGGAAGTGTATTACCTAATAAGAGAATGGTAAGCCCCTGAGCAGGTGTACCACGCTAAGATCTACAGTCGCCATTTGTATGCAATTCTTCCTTTAGAGGGGTTTGGGGGGAACACTCAGCTTGCATTGTGAACAATGCTGACCCTGCACCCAGGATTCCTAGAGTATTTTTTTTTTTTACCATTCTTATGGTCTCCAATCTTTGACTTTCCTGTACTTTGGCTTCCAACAGCCAGTAGCAGTGGCACTAACTTAGAGGATTCTCTGGGCTACTGGCATGGCTTTGCCTGTCTGCTGGAAATGCCTGAGAGTTTATATTCTACTCCACAATGACCAGGACAACCCTTGATTAATGGCTGCCAGGTGCAGGCACAGGACAGTGTGGCTCTGTCATCTAAGATCAGGCCAATAGCAGGCAGACTCAGCCTTCAGAGCCACCCCGTGGACCAGTTCAAGGTTATCATCATGGGACTTTGCTCACAGTCTCCGCTCTCTCCTGGCTCCCTCCCTTTCTTTGTGCCATGTCACCTGCTTCCTTGCTGGTTTTCTCCCCTGGACAACAGTTTCTGAGTATGACACTCACATTCAAATCCTCATGTTAGGGTCTCTTTTCTAGGGAATCCATTCTTAGCTGCGATGCACAAACATGCTGGCAGTAAATATTAAAATGTTGAATACTTTCAATCAAACAACAGTCAGGTGCCCCAAGGCCCACCTGCTGCTCTGTTGGCCCCTCCCTTGGGCTCCTTAAACTTTTCCATGATTTTTAAACTAAAGGAATAATAAGAGGACTTACCAGAAGCTTCTTCAAAGCTGTGATTTTCTCCATTCTGATTGGTTGGTAGCCACACTGTTTAGATTGTTAAATATTTTGCCTATCACCCTTTCAGGAAGCCACACGTGGGAGTTCAGAGATGTGTGTGTGTGTGTGTGTGTGTGTGTGTGTGTGTGTGATTAAGAATGGCCAGCCCAAATTTATTGTGTAGCAGTGGCATTTCTCCCAGACATCATCACAATACTTCCTTTGTTCAGTGAAACCTCACAACACTTTTGCCTGCCCAAATGTCCTGACTCATGCCAGGGGAGAGAAAGAATTGGCTTTTGTTGGAAATCACCATGAGACCACAAGTCGGTCAGCCTGAGGGGCACCCGGAATGACCCAAGGGAGCTTCTGGGGGAGCAGGTGTGTGAGTGCAACTGTAGGTGCATGGTGGGTATTCAAATCCTGAATACTGCCCATTGGCAAATAGTCAGGTGCCCCAAGTGCCCGCTTGCCACCCTGAGCTCTCCTTTGAGTCTCTTAAACACACACACACACACACACACACACACACACACGCGCGCGCGTGCACGTGGGCACACACATATACAGATTATTTTTTTGTGGGAAGATGAGAGTAAATTATTGTTTTGGAGGTCATTTGGAATTTTAATTTCCTTTGGAACAATGAATGAATTATTCTTCAAAGCTGCAAGTCTTTTGTGATTTGGAGGGAGAAGTAGTTAAAGCAATGGAAATGAACATCTTGATTCCTGAGAGATTTTTCTCAGGACTTTGTGCATTGGGGCCAATGAGCCTTGGTAAGGTGATGTCATGGACTCTGAGCTGCCCAGGCTGGGTACTGGAGGCTAGATATAGGCTGAGTCCCTCTGGGAGAATCCCATCCCTCTGCCAGTACAAAGAATTAGATTGTGTTTCCAGGGACTATAGATTTAATTGCATACATTGTTAACAGTGGCAACAGCTAACACTTATGAGACACCAACTGTGTGTCAGGTGTGGTTCTAAGGATTTCATCTTGCTTGGGCCTGATGATAGTTCTTTGGGGGTTATCATAGCATCGCTATGATTTTCTTCAGTTTACAGATGAAAGAACTGAGCTGAGGCTTTAGAGGCAGAGGAGCCTGCCCAGGTTCACATGGCTTGCAAGATCTGGGGTGAAAAACCAGGTGGGCTTGCTCAGAGGCCAGAGCAGTATTGCTAATACTACTTCCTCTTCATGTTAGATACACTGCTGTAGGATAAAAGGTTTCTGTCTCCCCATATCTGTCTTCTCCCCTGGATTCTGAGCAGCTTCAGGTCAAGGAACCATTTCTTGATCATCTCAGTCTCCCCAGAACCTACTCAGGCACAGGTAAACAAGTGCTGGAAGAAGAAAGAATTGAGGAAGCATTGAGGAAGCATTATGCAGAGCCCTGAAACACCTGAGAATCCTCAACAGGACTCAAGGGTTGCTGTCTTTCTTCCTGTAGGCCTCTGTCCCCTGATCCATACCACGTTTAAAGTTCCAAAGGGACTAATTCCACTCTGAAGAACGTTCTAATTCTGTATGTGGAGGAACTTAAAAAACAAACAAAACAAACAGACAAGAAAAACCACCAAGCTGGGCATGGTGGCTCATGCCTGTAACCCCAATACTTGGGAAGCTGAGACCGGTAGATCCCAGGTTTGAGGCCAAGCTCAGCAACTTAGCAAGGTCCCCAGATACTTAGTGAGACCCTGTTTCTAAATTAAAAATAAAATAGGGTTGGGGGGCTATATCTCAGAGCTAGAATGCCCCTGGGTTCCATTCCCAGTAATAAACAAACAAAGAAACAAACACCCAACAACTAGAGCTGTCATTTTATTAAGGACTTGCAAGGGGCTACCAGGCACTATGAAATGGTTTACATAGCATAGGTGCCATTGTCCACTTCTTGTAGATTCAGAAATGGAAGCTATAAGCTTTGACCTACAAGGTCAGTTGTTGCCCTGTGTTACCACAGCTGGTAGTAACAGAGCCAGAATTCAGCGCTAGGGGGCTGATCTCCAGCGCTCCTATTGTTGGACACCCAGGCACTCTGCTTCTCCAAACACAGCTATGGCAGAGACCCAACGAGGAAGATGAAGTTGCAGGACAAGACAGCAAGACCTGGAAGCCAGGTTTCTGGACTCTTTGGCTACATCCCCATGGCACACCCACAATCCTCTTAGATTCTCCTCCAATGAACTTAGGTGCCTGGGTCTCCCGGTTCCAGTCCAAATGGATCACACCATGCACAGTAGCACTCCGAGATCATGTTCCCTTGCCTCTCTGGGAGGTCCTTCATTGGCAGCCACAAATGTTAGGCAGTTAAATTCTTCCTGGCATCTGACACTCCCTAGCCCTGTCCTGAAGCCTGCTCACCAGCCTGTCCAATTCATAGGACATCTTCCTACACCGCTCTCTCTTCTGCCAGGTGGATTTTCCATCCCTGTCTTCCTTCTCCCGCTAACCCAGTTTCTGCTCAGTGCCAACCCCTCTGGCCAGGAGCAATCACTCATTCTCAGACAGGGTCTCTCCCCTGAGAGAATGGACAAGCCCCTTCTGGCTTTGTGGCTCGTATTCATTTCCTTCTTAAGAGAAAATTAATTGAAAAAGTAGTGCCTGCTAATGAGAACTAACCTTTAACTGAATTCCTGCAACCTGCCGGGCACCTGGCTAAGTGTTTTACAGGCAGAATCTCACTTATTTTCTGTCGCTCTGCCGCAGGCACGCAGCCATCCTGTTTTGTAGGTGAAGCCACGGTGACTCGGGGGGTTCAGGAGGTCTAAGAGCTGGACAGTGGCTCTGCTGGAACTCAAAGCCAAATTTTTCAGAGTAGAAATCCATTCTCTGAGCTTAGAGAACCATTAGCTATGTTGAAAAAGGAAATGAACTGCTTTTTATCCTGCTACCTAGAGATAATTACAGCGGACATTTGCTTTCTTTCTTTTTTTGGTCTGCTTTTCTAAGAATACATGACTAAATAATTCTGTGCTTTGCTTTATTTTTTTAATCACCATTTTATTATGATTAGCTTTTCAGGTCAATAAATACTCCTTAAAAGCAACATCTTCAATGAATACATAATATTCCATCATATAGCAGATCATAAATTACTTAACCATTTTTTTTTTATACTTGGGTGTGAAAGTTTGAAATCTGGGACCAAGGATTTTCTTTGCAGGTTTAGCCCCCTCCCCTCCTGCGGAGGCCACAGGTAATGTCTGAAGACAGTGTTGATTGTCATAACTTGTGGGGAGAGGGATGTCTGCTACTAGTGCTTTGTGGGTAGAGGCCAGGGACTCTACTAAATATCCTAAAATGCACAAGACTGCTGACTGCCTCCCATGACAAAGAATTAATTGTCCAAGCCCAAATGTCACTAGTGCTGATGAAAAATCCTTTTCCTAGGCAAATCATCATGACGAACATCCTTTTGCATTAACCCAAGGCATGCATGACAGGTAGATCAATGGTCTTCTTAGGGTCAATTCTTAGCAGGAGAATTACTGAATATTATAGCCTCATTGAAAGAAGCTGAAGCACCTTATCAAATTGCTTTTCAGAGCTGGGCGTGGTGGCGCACACTTGTAATCCCAGGATGGGTGGCTGAGACAGAAGGATTACAGGTTCAGTAACTTAGTGAGGACCTCTGTAACTTAGACCCTATTTCAAAATAAAAAAATAAAAACGGGCTGAGGATGTAGCTCAGAGGTAGACTGCCTTTGGGTTTAATCCCCAGTATCCCCCACCACACACACACATACACACATCACTTTCCAGAAAGGTAGAGAAACCAATCTTCCAATACCAGTCTCTCTTTTACCCAACTCTAGGGAGCATGAAGAATTATTACATTATAGCCCTTTGTTAAGTTGAAACCAAAAAACCCCCCAAAAAACACACACAAAAAACCCCACCTCACACTGCTGTCTTGTTTTAATTTGTATTTTCTTTGATTATTAAGGAGTTGAGTATCTTTTCATATGCTTATTAGTTGTTTGTATTTCTTCTGCAAATTATCAGTTCATCAGTTCATGTCCTTAACCTATTTTTCTACTGAAGTTTTAAGGGTTCTTAATTGATTGGCGGGAAAGTTTTTCCTTTCAAACCTTTTTTTTTTTTTTTTTGGTATTTCAAAGGCACCTCAGAACATACATTTTTTGACTCATTATGCATAGATTACTAAATATTGTTTGGTAAGAGCTGTCTCGTAGGATGATTATGCATTTTTGGGAGCATTTCCCCTGTCAGATATAGAGAGGTCATTGAAAGTTGATAATATTCTTTGAAGATGAAAACACCTTCGCCCGGGTGTAAACAAACGTCCCATTTTACTGACGAGCAGGCGATGAAAAGTGCCCCATGTTTGGAGCATGAATTGAAGACAGAGAACCGGGAAGTTTAATCCTGTTCTGAAACTGCCAGAACCCTCATCTCAGGCTCAGCAAAAAAGTTCTTGTAATTGCTGAGTAATTACTCAATTAATGTCACTGCACGCTGCTGTATCGGAGTGGGCTGGAAGAGAGGAAGATGAGCTTTGTCAGTCTTCTCTCCAAAGGAATTCAGTGCAGTGTGATTTCGAGAGCTGCTGGGGAATCTGAGGTATTACCTGGGCCCACGTGTCCTGCACTGTACACCTGGGCCTCTGGTTGTACCTGAGATTACAGGTGGACCCAGATGGGCCTCTTTTCTTTTAATAACGATATGTTCATCTTAATGCACATTAGAAAAAAAACACCATTAGCTTATCCATTCCGTGAGTACCTGGATATTTTTGCTTAGGGTAGAAATAGATATTGAGTTTTATTTATTTGTTTGTTTATTTATTTATTTTTGTGATACTGGGGGTTGAACACAAGGGCATTCTACCTCTGAGCTGTATCCCCAACCCCTTTCATTTTTTTGTTTTGAAACAGGGTTTCACTAGGTTGCTGAGTCTTGCTAAGTTGCTGAGGCTGACCTCAAAACTGTGGTCCTCCTGTCTCAGCCTTCCAAGTACTGGAATTCCAAGGTGTGCGTCACCACACCTGACAGATATCAAGTTTTTAAAAGCACCTATGACAGCACCTCAGTGTCTACAAGAGTGTTTGATGCATAGTTGGTGCTCAACAAATATTTGTTGAATGAGTGACTATAAATTAAAGTATTAGATAAATAATATTATGGGAGGCATATAGGCGTTTCACCTTTATCATCTGTAAATGTGGTAGGAGAAGAAGGTAGTAGCATCCATGTCTGTAGGTGTGAGAACTAAGCCTCACAGAAGGGAAGAGATTGTCCCAGGTTACACAGAGAGCTGGCTTCTGGGCTGCATTCCATCTTCTGTCTCAGGGACATGTTCTTTCAGCTGTTAACAAAAGGTGGTCTCTGGCAATTTTGTCATGGAATTTTCTTCTTCACCACTATAGCTGTAGTATCTATGAGTGTCACTTTGCCATTTTGGCTTTGGAAAAGAACGAGTGTGTCTTGCATTTTTCAAAGGGCATGCCTTCCAGCGATAGCAAACACTTCCTGAATGTGCACCAGGTGCCAGGCGATGGCCGCGCTTCACGGGCTGGAGCTCTTTGTATCTCTTTCCGCACTACACCGGAGTTGGTGCTGGTGTTAGCAACCCATTTCACAACTGGGAAAACTGAGGCACAGAAAGATGATGTCAAATGTGTAGTCTAGTGCAGAATAGTTAGTACAGTTAGTGTTGTATAATATAGTTGGTATTATATACTTTCATAGAGTAGAGTTGTTATTCTACAACTTAGTTTACTATTCTACAATAATTTACAATACATAGTATGTATAATTAACATATTATATTATGGCTAGTATTCTAGAGTATAGTATGGTATAACATAGTATACTATAGTATAATATAGCTAGTATTCTACAGTATGGCATAGTTAGCATTCTATAGTATTTTATTGTATCATATACTGTTATATAGTTGGCATTGTATAGTTCAGTATAGTATAGTATAGTATGGTATAGTATAGTATAGTATAGCAAAGTCGGCATTGTATAGTTTACTATCACATAGAGATACCATTGTATAGTTTAGAATAGTGTAGTTAGCATTGTATAGTTTAGTATAGTATAGTACAGTTGGCACTGTACAGTTTAGAATAGTACAGTTGGCATTGTATAGTTTACTATTACATAAAGATAGCATTGTATAGTTTACTATAGTGTAGTTAGCATTGTATAGTTTAGTAGAGGATAGTGCAGTTGGTATTGTATAGTTTACTATTACATAGAGATAGAATTGTATAGTTTTGTATAGTATAGTTAGCATTGTATAGTATAGTGCAGTTGACACTGTATAGTTTAGTATCACATAGAGATAGCATTGTATAATTTACTATAGTGTGTCAGCATTGTATTGTTTAGTATAATATAGTTAATATCTGTCAACTCTATTTTGTCCTTATGCATTCATTGTCTTGTGATCTATTTTTCTCTCTTTTCCATCTTGAATGGATTTTTTTTGTTGTTGTTGTTCTGAGAATGTAACCTAGGGGTATTCTACTTCCGAACTGCAACCCCAGCTCTTTTTATTATTTATTTGTTTATTTATTGGTACTGGTAACTGAAATCAGAGGAATTCATCTCCATTCTATAACCCCAACCCTATTTTATTCTTTTTTATTTTGAAACAGAGTCTCACTAAGTTGTGGAGTCTGGCCTTGAACCTGAAATCCTCCTGTCTCAGCCTCCCAAGTACTGGGATCACAGATGTGAGCTTCCATCTTGAATTTTTAAGAAATACATTCTGTTTCTGTATTTCTAGCTCCACCTCTAAGAGAGATCACATGTTTCCTGGCAGGGTTGAGTGGAAAGAATAAGGTGATCGGCACAACCTAAGAGGCTAAAGACCCCGGAGGCCAGTCCAATCAGGGAAAGTTTATTAAAGGAAGAATGCTAGGCTATCTCACACAGGAGGGGGGATAGAGTCTGTTTCTGGGAACAGCTGGACTTGGTTGCTCACATGTGGTGGGGGCTGACCTTAATGGTCAGAGTTGGAATGTTCCCCCTTGTGACTGTTTTCCTGCTCCTGCAACTGCTCCCTAGCTTGGGTCAAACTGCCTTATTTTGACTTGTTATGGCACAGCTGCATGTTTATATTTTACTGCCTGAGGTTACTTGTGCCACCTAGTAGGCCCCATGTACCCTCTGACCGAACAGAGGGGTGAAAAGGGTCTCCTTGGCTCCTCCATGAAGACCCTGACTTGAAGAGATGTCTGCTGGAACCAGGAATGGAATTTTTAAGAAACTTCTTGGTGAGTTGATGGCAGGGGACACTGGCCTGAGGAGGGATGTCTTGACCCCAAACAGGAGTGTCTTTTGAATGTCCAGATATTTGGCATTCAGCCCATCAGTAATAGTGGGCTCAGTTTCTGACCTCCCCTGGTCTCTATGGGTCCATTACTTGACTTCTAACTTCCCATGTTGGTGTTGCTCAGCCCCAGAGGGTTTCTTGAAGCAGTCATGTGCAAGATGGGGTCCTAAAGACAAAGGATCGATTCATGCTTGACTTTTTTCTTGGCTATTTATTTATAAAGAAAAGCCTAGTCAGCTATGGTGGCCCATGCCTATAATCTCAGTTCTTGGGAGGCTGAGGCCGAGGTGGATCATAGGTTGGAGGACAGCCTCGGTAATGTAGTGGGACTAATAAGACCCTGTTTCAAAAAGAAAAGAAAACCAAACAGGACTGGGGTGTAGCTCAGAGGTAGAATGCCCCTGGGTTCAATCTCTAGTATCAGAAAAGAAAAAAGAAAAGCAAAGTAGGAAGGAAAGAAAGAAGAAAGAATAGAAGGAAGGATGGAAGGAAGGAAGGAGAAAAAAGAAAGAAGAAAAAGAAAGAAAAAGAGAGAAATAAAGAAAAAGAGAGAGAGAGAGAAGGAAAGAAAGGAAAAGTCTGCTTTCATGTGGCCTAATCAGTGTGTGTGTGTGTGTATGTGTGTGTGTGTGTTTTACTGGGGATTGATCCCAGAGCCACACTCCCAGTCCTTTATATTTTTTAAATTTTGGAACAGAGTCTCAATAAGTTATTGAGGGCCTTGCTAAATTGCTGAAGCTGGCCTTGAACCTGCAATCCTCCTGTCTTAGCCTCCCAAGTACTGGGATGACAAGGGTGTGCTACCAGACCCAGCATAATCAACATTCTAATTAGGCAGCTTTATCTTGTTCCTCCATGTACATGGTGTCCATGTCGAGCTGCTGGAGGCGGAGGTGAGGCGATTCACGATGTTGGTCACCCTGGGGCCTCCCTGTCTGAAGGGTGGATAGACACACAGGACGCAGCACCCGAGGCTCTCCTGGTGTCTCCGGTTGTGTTCTGTGCCTGTCACTGGTCACGTCCATAGCAGACTTCCTGGGAAACTGAAGGAAGAAGAAGTGAGGCCTCCTGGGCTCATGAAGCAGGCCGCTCGTGTTCCTGGGCGTGTCCAGGCTGCCGAGGAGCCGGTCACATGTGGCTCCTTTTATTTGTCACCAGGATCTTAGAGGCTTTTTGATGAAAGCCTTCAACCCAAAGTTGCAAATCTGTGGCCTCAAAGGGTGCATTTTTCTGGTAGCTGTGTTTGATTTCGGCTACATGATGTACTTTTAATTGAATTAATTCCCAACATTAAAAAAAAAAAAAACAAAACTGGGAGGCTCCATATAAGATCTAGATTTCTGCCTTCTCTTGAAAAAATAAAATAAAATCAGAAGATCTGGCCATGCTGAGCCTGCTTTCTCACGTAGCAACAATTAGCTGAGGGTGAGTGGCAGTGGTCCCCTTCAATCAGGGCTGCCTGTAGCAGTTTGCACATGGCTTACCACACCCTCCAGAGCCCGCTGCTGTGGCTGAACATTAGTTACCATTTATCATCCTTCCCAGGTTTGCTTGAGTTGCTTACTTTACCGATCTGACCCCATGCTGCTGAGTTGCGCACCGCCAGTGGATGCTACTCCATCTTGGTCCAGAGTTGTGCAGTGCTCAGCTGTGCAAATAAACTCAGTACCCCTGTTATCTTCCTTGGATCAGTGGCTCTAAACCTGGGATCTCTGTGCCCTGTGGGTATTGGGATGTTAGTTAGGGCCTGGTAGAGTAGAAGGGGAGGCGCCGAGGATGGGACCTTTAAGGGACTTTTAATCACTTCTCTCTACTTCTAAAGAATAGCTTTAATAGGCGCGGTGTCACGCACCTGTAATCCTAGTACTTTAGAGGCTGAGACAGAGGATTGCAGGTTCGAGGCCAACCTTGGCAACTTAATGAGACCCTGTTTCAAAATAAAAAAGTAAAAAATAAATAAAAAGGGCTGGGAGTATAGCTCGGAGGTAGAATGCCTGAGTTCAACCCCCAGTACCAATAAATGAATAAATGAGAAAGAATAGCTTCCTTTTGCAAGGCTGTTATTTTGGAAGGCTGAATAATATTTTGATTTTGAAAAACAAAAATTTTCTTTTATAAATTTGCAAAAGATGGCTGCCAAAATTAGCTTTATATAAAGCACCCAGTGCCGAGTCCTCTGGGGATAAAACCACTCAGCTTGCATATAATTGGCTTCTGCAGCCTCCAACTGCCAAATCTTAGCCTAGAATTTGTTTTAATCAGTGTAATTTATATACAGTGAGATGCACATATCAGAAGTATACAATTCAATGAGTTTTGACAGATGCACAGACCCATGCAACCAACTCCCCTACAAAGATGAAGAGCTTTTCTACCACCCCCAAATCCCTCCCGCCCCATCCCAGTCAGCCCCGCCCATGCCCCACAGGGGACCACTGTCCCAATTTCTTTCACCACAGAAGAGGTTTGCACGCTCCAGAACACCCCATACCTGGAGTCACAGCAGTGACGGTGCTTCATGTCTGACTTCATTTGTTTGGCAGGGCGCCTTGGAGGTTCATCCATGTTACTGGGTGTAACAATTCATTCCTTTTTTATTGCTGACTAGTATTCCACCACATATAGCATACATTATTCATCTCTTCGTCTATGGATGACATTTGGCTTGCCTCCAGCTGAGACTTAGCCTAGAATTTAAGGCCTTTCCTCATCTCATCTGGGTGATGGTTTCCCAACTGGCCTTATCACCTGGCTTTTGCCAAATGCTATTCACGGTGGTCCTTCTCTGAGGCCTTTCCATACAAATGGCACCTTCTTGCCCAGATCCTGTGATGTGTGGGTGATACACACACACACACACACACACACACACATCACCTGCCCCAACCTGAGAATCTCCCAAATCCCATGCCACGAGATAAAAGAACCATGAACTGAGTCCCTGTTTTATTTACTATTTTACCCCTAATGCATGTGCACAGGGCAACGTAATGCCCCATACATATGGTTGAATTGCATCCTGCTACGCCGGATGTCATGTTTTCTTAGAGCTGAGCGTGCCTGGCTGGTGGATTATTCTCTCTGACAGTCCCTCTGATAGTATCAGTAACATAGAGGAAAGTGGATTGACTTTGTAAAGGTAGGAGGGGCCATACATGAGTTAAGGCAGCCTGCATCATGTTGCGAAAAAATAGCCCCTAAGATGTGCAACGTCTCATAAACAACAGATGCACATTTCTTGTTTATGTGACAGTTGTAGGCTAGTGCCCTTGGTTGATGAACAGCTATTGGTCCTTTGGTAATTCATGACCTGGCTCCTTTTGGTTGAGGGACTCTGTCCTTCCTTGGGGTGGAAGTTCACACACTTTCTTTAAACGTAGGATGCCCTTAATCTAGATAGTTAGTTAGTACAGTTTCACAACACCCTACACTAAAGAAATAACTTTTTTTTTTTTGCGGTATTGGGGATTGAACTCAGGGGCATTCTACCTCCGAGCTACACCCCCAGCCCTATTTTTTATTCTTTATTTTGAAACAGGGTCTTACTAAGTTGCGGAGTGCCTCACTAAGTAGCTGAGGCTGGCCACGAACCTGGATCCTCGAGTCTCAGCTTCCCAAATGCTGGGATTACAAGCGTGCACCACCACGCCCGGCAAGAAATAACTTTTTAAAAAATCAGGTGCATTGTAATTTTACATCACATCGGGATATAAAGTGTTAGAAAAATACACATGACTCTTGTTGCCCTTGCCCTCCACGCCAGGTCCCCCATCCCTCACCCTCACCCTGCAAGTCTTTGAGATTGGAATTGCCAATTTTGTATGGGCTCACGGCATTATTTCTACTCTTGCATTTTTTATGACTTTGTTCCCCCTGCCCTTCCCTAATTGAGTGAGGACACCCAGTCCCAAAGAATGAGTAGATGTCTGTTGTCTCTTATATATGGAAGCTGGAGAGAAATTCAGAATTAAGGGCAGATAGATGAGCAGAGGTTCCGGAGGAATCACTGAAAGAGTAACTTGTTTGTAAGTATATAGATTCACGTTCTTAAACGAGTATTTATGTCTTAACGTCTCAGGGCCTCTGCAGCCCTTGGTGAGATGTGTTTCGTTCTCATTGTTCGTGGTACTGCGCTCTCAAAGGTCTCTACAAACACAGAATTAGCAAATCCCAAACCACTGCTCCACCAGGAACACCATGAGCCCTTTTGTCAACTGATTAGTATGTAACCTGTATGTGCCTTTCTGTTTAAAGACACCTTATGTTATATATATTGTTGATACACCAGCATCAAACTCCTGACCTGTGGCTCTGTAACTCACCCCTGAGCCAAGCTCCTCTAAACACACGTGTTTTCTCCGTGAGGTACGTTGCAGCCTTCTTATGCTTAGTGACTCTAGATAGAACTTTAACCGTATGATTGGAGGCTGTTTTACACAGTAAAATCACCAAGAGGAAGGAAGGAAGGAAGGAAGGAAGGAAGGAAGGAAGGAAGGAAGGAAGGAAGGAAGGAAGGAAGGAAGGAAGAAGTGGCACTAGCTAGATCATGTAAAAGCCCTTGTTTCTAGTAGGAGCGCTGAGCAAGCGGGTAGGTGTCACCCTGTCCACCTCAGCTGGGAATGGCATGCTGGGTGACTCAGACTTTGCTGTTCTGTGTACACTCATGAATGATGTGGTTCTGAGGTTACAGATAATTTCCATCGAGTCGGTGAATTCACAAATATAGAGTATGTCAATAATGAGGATCTACTACACTTGCTTTTAATTGACAGCAACTGCCAAAAACCTGGCTTTGCAAAGATATCGTCACAAAGAAGATAGTGACTAATATGAAACCTTGAATTACCTTGAGCTGGTAGTGTGCATGAGGGTTGGCACATGTTGCTGGGTGTCCTTCAGACACCTAAGATAGGGGCTGGGGGTGTAGCTCCATGATTGAGGCCCTGGCTTTAATCCTCAGCACTGTAGAAAAAAATCCTGCGTCACCTCTGAGTTTGCTATGATCCCCTGACAGGGTAGCCTTGGTATCTAGTTTGGGAACTATGCTATTAGGGCATAGAGATTGTCTTTATACAACCAGTAGAAGGGTCAAGAGGGTGGGAGGATGCAATCCTGGTCCCACAGTGTCCAACATTACTTCTCTAATTCCATTGGCCACAATGGGTCACATGACCACACAGGGTGAAATGGAAGCTGGGATATGTAGTCCAGATCCATGCCCAGCAAGAAGAGAAATGGGTTTGGATGAACAGTCAAAATGGTCTGACCTTGGTCTTGAACTTCTTTTCTGTGGAGAATAATGCTTTGATTCCTTTTAGTTTCCCAATCACCAGTAAGCCTCTTTTATGCATAAATGTTATTTGGTCTTCATGGCCATACTGTGGGGGATAGACTCTTAACCCCGACTTAAAGGCAGCCATTCAAATCAAAGGTTTGGAGTCAGAGCTGGGTATGGTAACAAATGCCTGTAATCCTAACACTTAGGAGGCTGAAACAGGTGGATTGCAGGTTCGAAACCAGTCTCAACAACTTAGTGCAAATTTGTTTCGAAAGTAAAAAAATAGAAAGGGCATGGCTAGGGGTGTGGCTCAGAGGTAGAACACTCCTGGGTTCAATCCCCAGTACCACTACCCAAAAAAAAAAAATAAAAAGTTTGGAGTTGCATGTACCTGAGACCAAATTCTGGTTCCTCCACTTCCATCTTGGAACTGCTAGTAGGCGGCTTTGGCCCTCTAGGTCTGATGCCCCCATTTCTAAACGGGGGACTCTTAGGTCAGGTTCCCTAGAGGTGAAGCCTCAGGAGAAGATTCTTGTGAAGTAATTTATAGGGAGTTGCCCTTGTGAGAAGCCTGCGAGGGAATAATGAGGACGGGGAGAGGAGGGGGACCTCAGCAGGGTGGTTTTGGGGAGCTGTGGACAGCTGTGGTGTGCTCCTGGCACCCAGGGTTTGTTC
>PVLC010016438.1:0-35452 GCA_004027655.1 Graphiurus murinus | reverse complement strand
TTTACATAGGATGCCTTTTTAAAATTATCCATTAAAAATATTTCTTCCATTTTTGTTCATGTTTCAGGTTTCCTGTATGTCATTTGCTGACAACATTTCCCAACTGGAACCACATCTCTTGTTCTTCCAGTAGATACTCTCAAGGCATAATTTCTGCCCTCATTTTTTTGAAATCATCTAGTGAATTTTTATACAATTTAACATCAGTTTATTTAGAGGGCTCCCTGTACCTGAATGGGTCTTAACAGGAACTTGGCAAACAGAAGACAGTGTTTCACAACAAACCATCTCTTAAGTTTCAGGACTCAAGCCTTGTTAAGTAGAACTTAAGCATAAGAGTCAGTCTCTCTCTTTCGGGCTCTGGACTCTGTTTTTGTGGAACATTACCATTTTTAGGTATTTAATCTAGGAGTCAGCAGGGAGGAAGAAGGGACAGCATCACCTCCCTCTGCCTTTGCACACACAGCGTGTCCTCTTTGGTGACATCTAAGCACAGGAGACTTACTGGCCCACATTCTTTTCCTCCTTCTCCAGAGTTCAGACCCCACGGGCATCTAGTTCCACTTCTTAAATGTGTCGTCACAATCTTCGTCCCCATGGCCTTCTCAGCTACTGGAAATTAGCACATGACCTAAAGACAGCACGGTGGCTGTGCTTTCAGAATCCTTGGAAGCAGCTGAAGAATGAACAGTGTCAGAGGGTTCAAGAAATTCCTGTACCTGAAACACAGGCTGGCCTATTTTCTGGACATGCACTGTGCTATTTCCTCTGCTGATTTCTAGTATCTTGGTAAATATTAGAGTTTTTTCCCCCTCTTTTCCTGTCAAGCTGTTTTTTTGTTTGTTTTTGTAGTACTGGGGATTGAATCCAGGAGTGTTCTTCCTCTGACTTACACCTTCAGCCTCGTTTTATTTTTTATTTTGAAATAGGGCTTCACTGAGTTGCTGAGGGCCTCACTAAATTGCTGAGGCTGACCTCAAACCTGCGATTCTCAGGTGTCAGTCTCCCAAGTACTGGGATTACAGGTATGTGCCACCCACACCCAGCTCTATCAAGCTGTTTTTTTAAAGCCATTATCATCTGTTTTGGGGAACAGCCATCAGAGCATAAAGGTTGGAGAAACTTTGGCCAGTTTGGGAGAGACAGAAACCTGTGGGAGAGCCCTGGAGATGGCAGGTGTTTTGTCGGCTGCAGTCTGCCAGCTTTGTATAACAGCATGGAGCCACCCTTCCTTCAAATAGTGGGGCTGCAGACAGGACATGCTGTGTGACCTGTGTGACATGCTGCATGGTATCCATTCCTTTGCTGTCCACTGGGTTGACCAGGCCAGTGCTGGTTGCCATGCAACCCTGGATATAATAGAAGCAGGAGAGCTGGCTCACTGATTGTTCTGTCCTCTTTGCCTTTTGCCTTTTATTTTCTCTTCCCTTAGGGGCTGGAGGGGTGGCAGTTTGGGGTAGAAGGAGATGAAATACACTGATTTGAAATATTGATTGTCTCACTGTCCCAGCTCTAATCAGATAACTTGGTGTTAAATTAGAAGGCCCTGACATCTCTCTGAGAGTCTATGTTCCTGGAATACATGAGGAGAAGAGAGGTGAACTCCTTTTGGGCTCAGCAGGATGTGGAGTATTGGTGACATGAAGGCAGGTCTTGTTATCCCTGTTCTCTGGATCAGTTTTAATAAGGCACATTTATAGAGGAAGTGCTCCTGTTCTGGCTATACTAGCCAATGTCCTTTCTATTGTGGGGGAGAGAAGAACTAAGCCAAGAAGCATAAGCAAAAAGGCAGTTGGCTGTGGTATACAGTTGGAAAGTTCAGGGCAGTTCTGAATTCAGACTTACCTGAATTGCATGGCTCCAAAGGATGTCTGTAGGCCTCAGTCTTTCTGCATTGTTCAACTCCACTTTCTTCTAGACTGGCACCATTCACAGGTGGCTTCTTTGCTCATGTTTGCAAGATGATTTGTGGCCAGGAGTTCAACCCCAAGGTCCTCAGCTTGAGTCTCATTGGCTCTTTGTTGAATCATGTTCTTGTCCTTGAGATAATCCCTACAGTTGACCTGGTCCAAGCCCAGACAGAAGTCAACCTTGAATGAAATAAATGTTCTGAAAGTCAGGGAGGGTTTCTTAGAGGAATATTAGGATGCTATAAATACAGAAGAAGGGGGATAGCAACCAAGGCAACCATGTCCCTCCATACTGGCGTAAGAAAATTGAACAGGGTTATCCAGGGAGAAGAAAAGGCTCTGCCTCCCAGAGAGATCATGGTTCTTACCCACTTTTGGATAAATTAGTTTGAGCTTCAGCCTATGGTTTAACGAAGTAGCCCTGAAAATTCATATTTGAAAAGGGAGAAGCAAAAGGCAAGTTTTGAAGTTTTGGGTACTGCCAGGTCTGGGCAGACTGTGAGCAGCATAGGAACAGTGTTTAGAGAGTAGGGGATAGGGATGTGAGGCAGATAGGAGGAAGAGAAGGGACCACCCTTGGTTGAACAAATTATATATATAAAAAATGAAAGCAAAATGCTAAAGTGGAACTATTAAGTAATGCATCAGAGTTCCATAAACCCCAGCCTATGATTGATTATCTTATAGCCCAGCCAGCATGAGAGCTAGTTCTCCCTCATCATAAGGTTTTTTTTTTTTTTAATGATATTTATGCTTTGGGAAACAAAATGCATCCAGGAGAACTTGTTTTCATTATATGTTTTTGTTGCAATTACTGGATTGAACTCAGGGCTTCACACATACTAGACAAGCCCTCTACTACCGAGCTTCATTCCTACCCGACAAGAAAACTTGTTTTGGATTTGCCCATGGCTATGTAGTAGATTAGACTACAAGAATCAGCAATTTTTTTTTCTGTAAAAGGCCAAATAATAAATATTTTAAGCTTTGTGGGCCACATGGGGTCTATGTTGTATATTTCTTTATTTAAAAATGTTTTGGTGTGGGGGATTGAGCCCAAAGCCTCATACATGCTAGCCATGTGCTCTAGCTATTTCTTTTTTTTGTTTGTTTGTATTTACAACCCTTTAGTAATGTAAAAACCATTCTTAACTCACAGGTCATTCAAAACAGGACTAGGGTTAAAGTTTGCTTAGCCCCAGAGTGGATTTAGGAGCCAGATAGACCTGGATTCCAGCCCTGTGTTGCTTGCTAACAGTGTGGGTATTTGAAATTTTCAAAGACTCAGCTGCCTCAGTCCAAGGGTTATTGTGAGGATGCCTCAGAAAGTATTAGGTCTTTGGAGTTGCAGTGTTGACCCTTCACGCCTGCACAGCATGCTCTGGGTTGGAAGATGAGGCCAAGCCCTAAGTGTCTACGTAATTTTGATTGTTCTTCCTCTTTTAATACCCTCCTTTTTCACAATTCTGGGCAGTTCTTCACCAGGTTTTGGGAACTTGGTGCCAATCTTGGTTTCGTTTCTGGTGTGTTCAGGAAGTAACCCACATTTTAGTCCATATTTGGCAGTAACTGAAATAAATTGGCTCGATTCATTATAAAAATGCAGAATATGTACTTGTTTTGTTTCTAGCCTGAAATTCTCTTCTTATCCATTTTTTTCATTACATTCCAATTTATCAGCCTATCAGGGACTCTTATTAAAACCAGAATTATTTTTTCTTGTTTTATCAGAATGTTAGAGTTGTGGATTTTTGTTTTTTGAACTGGTAGATAGATATCAGAAAGTTTGGAAAAGGGCTCAATTTATCCCCTGAATCTTAGCCCTATTACCTACTACTTTGTACTGGCATATTATCATGCAAGGGATAGAAATCACATGACTTCTTCAATTCTCAGGATCCTACACAAACTTGCTTTTTTATTTTATTTTATTTTATTTTTGTGGTGCTGGGGATTGAACCCAGGGGGCATTCTGCCTCCAATCTACACCCCCAGTCATATATATTTTTTTAAATTTTGAAACAGGATCTCATTAAGATGAACCTGCCATCCTCCTGTCTCAGCCTCCCAAGTATTAGGATTACAGGTGTGTGCCACCATGCCTGGCTTCAAACTTGCCTCCTTTAAGTCTTTCTCAAATGCTACTTTCTCAATAAGGTACCCTGACAGCCTTCCCTGTCCCACTTCTCTGCTTTACTCTTTATCTAGTTCTAACATACATACTGTATAGTTTATTTATTATGGTTGTGGTGGTGGTGGTGTATATGTTTGGCCTGTCTGTCTATTAGAATGAAAACTCCACAAGGGTAAAGGTATTTGTCCTTGTTCATTTCTGTATCACCAGGTAAATATTTGTTGAATGAATGAATGCATGCTTTGATCCTTATATCGGTATGTTTACTACATCCTATCCTCTCGTCTAGGAATCATATGACTTAGATTTGAATATTGACTCTGCCACAAATTACCTCTGTCTTTGAGCAAATCATTTAATCTCTCAGGACCATAGTTCTCTTATCTTTAAAATAAGGGGTTATAGTAAGTAATTGCTAGAATCCCTACTAGGTCTATAGTTCTGTGATTATAATCTCTGGTTAAATGAAACGATGTACTGCTATTAAAATTCCCACAGATGTTTCCTAAAAACTGTTTGAATTTCATTGATGGACAAAGTGAATTGAAAGAGAGTTTCAGAAAAAGTCTTGGAAGGCACCTTATATCTTCACTAAAACAGTTCTTAGTATGGTTGTTTTCAAGAATATTTCCACTCGCCCTTTCAGGATGCAGTCCAGACATCTTGGTGAGGCTTCCTGAGCCCTGTGGGCTCAGGCCTCTGCTTTACATTGCTTACATGTCTATATTCTGTGCTTTGGTCCTTTGAAACCTGTTTTGGCTTTTCCAATGGATGCTGGGTTTCCCAACTTCAGCCCTCTGAACTTCTCCTCCCCTCCCCTCCCCTCCATTCCCCTCCCCTCTCCCCTCTCTTCTCTCCTCTCCTTTCTTTTTTCTTTTCCTTTCTTTTTCTTCAGTGCTGGAGATTAAACCCAGGGCCTTGTGCATGCCAGGCAAGCACTCTTCAAATCCCAGCATCCCCACTGAATATTTCTGTTCCTTCACAAAGAAGACCCGGTGCCTTCCCGAGCCCCCTTGGGTTGGCCAGTGCCAACTGGTTTGCTAGGTTTTGACACATGGTGAGTGTGCACTTAGGGAGGGATTGGCAGTGGGGTTCTGTTTCTACTGGGAAGCTCAGTAACTAAAATGTGGGTCAGGAACCAACTAGTCTGGGTTGGCCAGAGCAGCTATGCTTTGAGAATGCAAAGGTTGTTTGGATTCCATTGTGGAAGTTTTGGGGACCACAGTGAAGAGCATCAGTGAATACTGAGAAGTCATTGTAAGTTTTTTGAGTAGCATAGTGACATAATCAAAGCTTTCTGCACAAACTAGCCCAGCTATACCTCAGAGAGTATTGAAAGCATCATTTCCCTAATCCCTAAAGCATTCTTGGGGGAATTAATGCTAGGGTTCCTGTTTTGTAGATGGGGAAGAGCTGGGCCACCCAATGATTAAAGGACTTATTTGTGGCGGCACAGAAGAGCAGTACTTTGAGCCAGCAATGTTTTTATAATTAGATAGAATTGTGATCTGTAAGATTGATGATGGCTTAGTTCATTTTTCAAGTGGGTAGCAAGGTGAATAATTGTGTTGAGTGTTGAGAAGCTGCCCTTTAAAGTTGACTGACTCATGGATGTCTGTGGAATCTTTGGATTCTGTTTAGGAGCTGAGCAATGCTTTGGGGGTTGGACAAAGGATACTTCTTTGTGTCATGGCTGTCTGTGCTCACCTTGTGTGATCGCCTATATTGTGTGGACTTGGCAAGATGGGGGAGCAAGCGGATGCTGATTTTACCTCCTGGCTAGTGTAGGAAGAGTTCTCTGGTAGCAAGCCTCATTTATGATTCCACTGTATTTAAACTTTATGTCAGGTATGTGGGTTTTGCAGCTTCATGACAGACTCTGTTCCAAACTGGATTTGAAAATGCAAGACTTCCATGGTGTCTCCAAAGAGTAGTTTCTACTCTGTGCTGGAGCATGGCTTCTCAAACCTGAATGTGAATTTGAATCGCCTGGCCACCTTGTTAAAGCAGGCTTGGAGCTGGGGGTGTGGCTGAGTGATGGCCTGCTGGCCTAGCACTAGTGCAAGGCCTTAGGTTTGATCTGTAGCTGGTGCAGGAACACACATGCATGCATGCACACACTCAGGTTCTGAGGTGGGGCTTGAGATTCTGTATTTCCTCCAAGCTCTAGTGGGTTTGCTGAGTTGCATGCACTAGACCAGAGTTTCTCTTCTTCCTTTCCTTCTAGACCCTTCGCCCTTTCCTCTCTGCCCCAGGCTTTCTCTTCCTTGGTGTCTCAGATAGTTGTCTGCATTTAGTGGCTGCTGGCATTCACCACCAGACTTATTGGTTAGCCTGTGAAAAGTTGATCATGTTACCTTATTATTTACAATCTTTCAGTGGCCTGCCATTACTGTCAGCACTGCCCTCAGTCATAGTTGGGCCCCCTTTGCCCCTCCAACTCCATCTTGACCTTTTTCTGCTCCCTTCCATGCTCATGCACCCCATCACAGGGCCCTGGCACCTGTGCTTCCCTCCTAAGGAGCACCCTTCCACCCCTCTTGTCCTAATTCCTCCTCCTTTAAATCTCACCTTAAGTTCCACTGTCTCTGAAAGCCACCTGACTGCCCAGTCTGGAGACTTTCTGTGTTGGCCAGGCCCCTTCGGTGTATAACTGGACTCAGCAACAGGGGGATGGGCGTGGTGGGACACTGCTGGATATTGTTCTCACTGCATGGTCCAGTGAGCACTATGCAGCATTTTAGGAAGTTGTAGATTGCACAAGAGTTGCCTTTCAAAAGCCACTTTGCCTGGAGGGTGGTGATGGAGAAATTGTGTGGGAGGAAGAGCAAAGAGTTTCTGCCAGGGACTATATCTTATCATCTAAAACTAGGTTCTGAGGCTGCCTTTTACACATAATGGTGAACAGTTATATGTCCCTCTTCTAACCTCTTCACTTCTCCTTCTTATATTGTTATTTTAGAAATACAGAAACTATACTCCAAAGGCAATTCCCAGTGCCTTGTTTGGGGCTGTAGGATATGTAGCTGAACTGAAAAGAATCCGGGTCTGATATACCTGGAGCCTTTTCCCTCGCCAGGCTGTGCTGGTCTGGCGTTTGAGTGGTATCCTTTAAGACTCCCCAGTTGTTTGGCATTTGGACAGCCTTGTTTAGGTGACCCTATTCCTCGCCAAACTGAAAGGAGTACCCTGAATATGTTCTAGGTCAAACCTAACAAACCCCATGAATCTGGTCACTTGCCCCCATTCTTCATTCTTACTATAATGCAGAGTGAAGTAATGCTGTATTTGCTCTTACAACAGTGAATACTGTTATGAAGAACAGCTATAGTTTTTAAGAGGCATATCTTAGTGTCTTTATTTTTTTCTTTGGAGATGTTCCTTGCATTTTGGTCCCTTATAACTTATTACAACTTAGATGTTAAGATCTCAAGGTGCTAAGCTCCAGGAGAGCAGGGTCCGTGGCCGCGCCTTCAGAGGTCTGCTTGGTGACTGGCACTTACTAGCCACTCCAGGAATGCTTGTTAGGAGAAATGTTTTAATTTGTAATATGGTGAATGTCAGTGGTGGATGATTTGAGGCCAAGGGTATCCATACTTGTAAATTCCTCAGCAAGATTTATTCTGCAAGCTATCGCGAATGACATGTAATCAGCTTCTCGGCTTCTTGGCTGCTTAATCATCTGCTTGGTTTGTTGGCCCAATGTAGTGGGATGCACAGTGTTAAATGAAAAGGCTTGATCCATTGGGGTAAATCTAAAAGTGGTACCTTGTTAGCCTATTATTCTTGAATGCAAGCTCTGAGAGAGCCTTACTTATCTTCCCATTGTCTGGCATGATGATCCAGAAAGCAATGATTGCAAATAAGTAACTATAAAACACCCAAAGCAAGTGGCTGATGATGAATACGTCTCTCCTAATGTAAAGATTGGGGTGTGGAGCTAGGAAGGGCCCTAGAGTCGTGTACTTTATTACACTAATGTTCTTTAGTGACTCACTGGAATTGGAGTCCCCCTCCCTCTTTTTTTTTTTGCTTCTCTTGCATTAAACTGCCATCAGAGGGCCAAGCTCTTTTTCTTGTCTTAATTCTATTATTTGTGCCTTGTTAATATCCTTGCTTGTGGTGTCAATTTGGTAATTTCCTGGACTTTCTGTGACTCTTCTCATGAACCTGGCAGTGTGTGCTCACGTGGGATTTGAACCCCCTCGCTGTAAGCGTCTGTCTGCAAGCTGGAAGGTTTTAGCATCAGGGTGGGAGGAAAGCGGGGGCCCTGGCACAGAGAGATGGAAATGATGCCAGCTTCATTTCTTGTTCCAGTCTAAGAAAGTATCCAAACCTCCATGTAAGGCTCCTCTTCTCCTGATGAGGAACATCAGGTCACAGAGGGGCTCTGGGCAGCAGTGTGTGTCTTTGTGTACCATCAGTCATCAGCCCACAGCAGGTGCCATTTCCTGTTCTTGAGGCATCTTTAATTGCATGATGGTAGCTCTGTGGTTTAGTCAGTTGGGGCACTGTGCGGATTGTTTTTCTTTCTTTTATTTGTACTGTGCATAGCTTTGACTCTGGGTTTGAGCTGCGAATTTCTGTAGGAGCCCTTTGCGTTGTGGTTCACATATCGTCCAGTCCTGCCTCCTGCCATCTCTAGGTTAACATCTGTGCACTGGGGAATAATAAGGGTTGCAGTCATAGCTAATGGCTGCTGAGGCAGCCCGTGTGCCAGACCCTCTGTAAATCCTGCAGGTGCTCTCATTCAGTCCCCAAAACAGCCTTATGAGGGAATGATACTATCACTGTCACTGCCATGTTCGTATTTTTGATGAGGGAAGCCAGGAAATCTCATGGAAAGATACTGGGTGCTCCTTTTTGGTAAAAAGCAAACCCCCTAATCATCTTATGACAACAGGGAGTGGGTACCCTGCCTGAATCACAAGCATATTCTCTAGGCTGCTTGCTAAGGTATAAGATTTTAGTAGAAGTATGTCTGAGTGTTTCTTTTTCTTTTTTAGAACTGTTACCAAGGAGATGGATTGTCTTCCAAAGGCAAATATGAAAAATTCCCCTGCCTTTGGCTACTCTTGTGTTTGAAGAATGTTGTTGTACCCGACTGTTTGCCTTGCGAGGCATCAGGATGAAAAGGCCTGGGCCTGAGCTCTTGCAGCTAGAGAAGTCCACACCTCCAGGGAAACACTGCATTTTTTGAAGCTTGAATTTGAATCCAGGCTACTCAGGTTCATCTTAGTGCCAGTCATTGGTCTGAGGGTCCATATATGCAGTCCCCTTGTATCTGATGAGGAGACTAGAGTGGATTTGGTTTCAGATTTAGTAATGTTGTTGTCAGAGGGTAAAACCTGCACCAAGAATATCAAAGCAGATCTGTTCTCATTTAAATCCCTGGCCACTCCAAAGGCTGAGAGTTGAGAGGAGACACGCTGTCCTATCGGGTCTTATGTATGAATGAGCTGTTTGTTTACAGCAAATGTGCAGAGTTTTCTTTTCACAGGAATGGCCACAATTTTGTCACTTGTACCCCAGCCTTGTTATCATTAGCGATGAAGGCTATAAACAAATATGGTGAAGTTGACATTGTTTAAATGTTCAGTGTTCATTTTGACTCTAGTCTTATTTTCTGGGCCTTCTTTAACAGTATCTGGTTAGCAGATTTAGTTTGGTCTTCTTCTGTTTTTCCTATCTTTAATTTTAGTGGAAATTAAAATTATGATGTGGATTTGATAGGCAGAAATGAGAGAGAAATAGTAACTATAATCACCAGCTGAAGTGGTTCTGGAGTATGTAGTGCATTGAAGTTTCTCAGTTTTATTGAGAGAAGCAGGCATTAGAAAGGAGATTTTTTAACAGCTTTATTGAGATATTACACATACTAGGGCCTTGGAAATTTGGAATTAGTTCAGAGACATAGGAATAGACAGTAGACTTAGTCTACTGAGAGGCCCCTAGACTTTAATTTTTGGTTCAAATTGGAAGACCCTGGGCCCACCTTTTCGAAGCATCAATTTTTCTGCCTGTAAAATAGGGCTAATGGTACTTGGGCCTACCACATAGGGCTGATTTGAGGATTAGCCCTGTGCTAATCAGAGAGCTAGCAGAGAGCTGCTCATACATATAAAGTACTTCTGTGCAGTGCTGGCTCAACGTGAGACTCAGCATATAGTCACTGATAGAGAGCCTTTAATCCAGCCTCACACAGTCTCTCCTGCAACTTGGAAACCTTTTTCTCGTCATCATGTTTTGTGTGTGTGTGTGTGTGTGTGTGTGTGTGTGTGTGTGTGTGTGTGTGTGTGTGTGACCAAATAATATTAAGTTAAAATGTGCTTTCTCTTATGTTTGGGAAATAAAATAGTGATCAATGATACAGATTAAGTTTAGGATTGTTAGATAAAATATAGAACACCCAGTTAAATTTAAACTTCAGAAAAACAACAAAAAAATTTTTTAATATAAGTATCTACACAAACATTTGTTTTTTTACCTTAAACTTAACTGTTTGTTCTGTGGTTTTCTTTGTGAAATCTGGTAACCCTAATTTAATCTCCTTGTTCCCCCTGTTTGCAGTCTTTTGGTTACCTTTATGATGACTATAACTGAATTGGGGAGTTTCAGATAGAATGTAGGGATGTAATTGTATTTGCATCTGTCCCATGGCTCTGTCCTTTGTCGTTGCTAGTAGAAACCTGGCCTTTCACAAATAGCACCCCCCCCCCCCGTCTCATCCATTCAAACACTGGTTGCATAGCAGCCAAACATTTTTGTTAAGAAATAAGCAAGAAGGAAATCCCTCTGGTGGCACTTCCTTCTAATTCAGGGCATTGCTGAGCTTGTGACAAGGAAGATGTCTGGAATAGAATTGTAAGAAGCATCCTATAGTGCTGTCAGCAGTTCCCCTGGAGGAGTTAGTGGTCTGCAGGAAGGGACTCTCTGGTGGCATCCAGAGAAGCATTCCCAGGCGTTAGTAGCCAGTGGGAAGCCCTACCTGTGGAGGAGGCCAGCAATGTTCCCTGACTGCATTTCCAGGGGACACACAAATACAAAAGCAATGAAAGACCTAGTCCTTGATAACTGAGGAATTTCATGTAGTTTCTAGAAAGATAGGATCAGCATGTCAATTGCTAAAATTTACAGAATACTTCCTTTGTGACTTTGTATCAGCACTGATAGGTGCTTTCCATAAGGTGTTGTCACAGTAATCCTAAAGCAGCCCTATGAGCAAAATATTATAGTTATCCCCATTTTCCACATGAGGAAACTGAAGCTTGGACTGTGTGATGCAGGCTAGTGCCATGTAAGGTTGGTCTGACTTAAGCATCAGTTCTGTCTTGTTTCCTTATCAAATATTGTGTGGCAGGTTGGATTATAGAAAATTGATATTTATTTAACCATTTTGACCTACAAAAATGACAGTTTCGTGTATTCGATGTTTAATCTGAATTGTCAGCTTGAATCCTGTGAGTTCTGTTACTCTAGAAAACCCTGACTAATACTATGTAGTTCAACCTAACCCAAAGAATTAGGCCCAGTGCCTATATGACACATTAGTACCTATTATGTAACTATTGCACTTAACTTGCTGAGGCCAATGGGAGTGAATGAAATATGTGGACCCACTTAAGGCTGACCAGAGAGGTTTCTGAGAAATTAGTTTATATTCATTCATTCATTCATTCATTCATTCATCCACTCACCCACTGAACAGAAATTTAACTATATTCTGCCAAGCACTTTATTAGACTTAGTTTTGAACAGATTTTTTTTTTGAACCTAGGGTCTCACACATGCTAGAAAATGCACTCTAATACTGAGCTACACCCCCAGCCCTTTTATTTTATTTTGAGTTAGTGTCTCACTAAGTTGCCCAGGCTGGCCAGGAACTTCAGATCCTCCTGCCTTAGCTTCCCAAGTAGTTGGGATTATAGGCATGCCTCACTGTGCTTGGCTTAAAAAATTTTTGTTGTGAAAAGATTTCCCTCCTTCCTGATTGTAGTCAATCCTGTTCTCATGTCCAGGCAACCAATAATCTGTATTTTGCAAGTTGGCCATTTCTGGAAATTTCATATAAATGGAATCTCATACTATATGGTCATTTAGTTTTGGATTCTTTCACTTAGCATAGTATTTTTCAATTTCATCTGTGTTGTAGCATGTATCACTAGTTCATTCCACTTTATTGCTATGTAGCATTCTGTTGTATGGATGTACCACATTTGGTTTTTCTGTTTTCCAATATTTAGATAATTTCTACTTTTTGATATTATATATATATGTATATGTATATATATTGCTACTATGAATATTCTGTATAAGTTTTTGTGTGAAGATATGTTTTCATTTCTCTTGAGTAGGTAACTAGGAACAAAATTGCTGAGGTGTATGATAAGCTTATGTTTAACTTGAGCACAAGGTTTTAAGGAGGGAGAGTGAGAATGGGTTTATTTGAAGACACAAAAGTGGGACCGAGAATTAGGGAGGTAGCTCAGTGGTAGAGCACTTGCTTAGTATGCTCGAGGTCCTGAGTTTAATCTCCAGCATGAGGGGTGGGTGGGAATCAAGAACTTCTGCTTTGGAGTTGGGGACATAGTCCAGTGGTAGAGCACTTGCCTAGCATGCTGAAGGCCCTGGATTCTCTCCCTAGCACCCCCCAAACAAAAATCCTCAACTTTAATAAAAAAGTGTGAATGAAGTTTACACCAGCCAGCAAGGTAAGTGTGACCTGAAGTACCAGACCCAGAAAGATGAGCCAGACAGATGATAAGCTGGGAGGCTTGGAAGGGCAGTTGGACTTAGCCAGGGAGATCATGATGGCCCTTCCCTCCTATGAAGATCATGCTGCTTCTCTTTGCATATATGGCTGAGGGGGCAAAGGACTCCTTTATTCTATTTGCTGTCTCTGGATACAGAAATTGAAATGTTGTTTTATAGCCTTCTGTTGGTGACAGTCCTTAACAGAAAAGTAGCAGTGGAGAACACCAGCTCCCAGTTTTCTTTGAGAAAAATATAGACAGTCTTAATATAATGAGTTTTGCATAAAGCTGAATTTATGTCATGCAGAGGTCTGCATCTTATTCTCTGAGTGTATCTTATTATTTTGAAATAGTTAAGACTTCTTTTTTTTGAAGTTAAATGATGATGATACACATTTTTCATGTTTGTACATGACACGATAAATTATCAGTAACTAAATATGTGTGTTTGTCTGTTTTTAAAGTTGGTTGTTGAAATTCCCAAAGGTATAGGGAAGGCCTTGATTGGCATCCTTTCTCATTTTCTTATATTATTGTGTAGTGTGGGCATCTAGGGTGATGGTTGGCTGAGAACCAAATAAAAAATGAGAACCAAGAAGGGACGGTCCCAAGCATGTATCTCCATTACTTAGACATCTGACCCTATGTAAATACATGCAGTTGATGGGGCACATCATCTTCAGTCCCTTTGGTAGTGTCGGGCAGCTGGGATCAAGCCCAGGCTGGTTTTCATATTCATGTTTGGGACTAACCAATATTCGGTTCTGTTCAAGGTAAGTGGTTGATTTCTTTGGCTAGTCTGCAGAGACTGGCAGTGCTGCAGAAACAGCAGTGTGATGGGGGCTTCCAGGTTGAACATCAGCATAAGATCCTAAGTGGGAAGGAGCCCCTGGTCTTGCCATAGAGGGAAAAGGAGTGGGATTTTTCTGGAGATCATGAAGTCAGCATAACTATTTTCTCCAATTAATAATGGCAGTAGCATTGGTGGTATGTGTGAAATTCCTAAGAGTAAAATGCATTGAATCAACACTGTGTTAAGCACTTTCAGGCGTGATGTAATTTGACTCTAGCAGCAATTATGTTAGATAGCTTTGGTTATTCCATTTCTCTGTGAAGCAGCTTAGGGTCAGGAATATATGGTAACTTGCTCACTGAACTTGCCACTCAATGAGGGGCAGAGCCCTTTGATTAAATCAGGGGCTGAGCCAGGATTCAAACCCGGTCAGTCCTCTCAGATCAGCAGTTTCTAGGCTAAACTCAACCCCAGAGGCCCAGCACTTGGGTTCATCTTTGTGTGGCGGGGTAGTGTGTGAAAAGGGAGCTGGGGACCTTCCTGTGGGTTGTGTTAAGCAAGCTTTCCTGAGGCAGCCTGCAGGCCTCTGCCCTGTCTAGTGCACTTTATTTGCTGCCCTTGCATATACAGACGGCTCTATTGATTCAGCCTTGGGAAGTCATTGCCCTGGCTGCCCTCCACACCCCTTTTGTTGATACATCCCCAGAATGTTCAATTCACACCCATGTTGTAACCTTGGCTCCTTAGCCTGATGTGAGTGCCTACCTTGGTGCTCAGAGGCATCTGCAGGACAGAGGGATTGTATTGGGCCATGTACTAGTGGCCTTTGCCTGACCTTGGGAACTGGGAACTTTCACCTGCTATTTTCATGCAGTTCTCAGAGGCCATGTTTGAAATGAAGTGTCATTTCCTAGTGAGGAAGATGGGCAGAAAAGGAGTTAGAGGATTCTCTCCATTTCTCTTTTATGTTGAAGAACATATTTTAGGAGACTGTTTAAACTGAACAGTACTGTCAATCTTTTGTCTGCTTGTTTAGTTCAGCTGTTGTTTGAGGTGGTGAAATACCATTCATCTAACTGGTATTAAATTTTGCTTAGTGGATTTAAATATATCATTTAAGGATGGATGGGAATACATTCTGAGAAATGCACCATGAGGCTGTTTTGTTGTGGAAACATCCTAGCATGTACTTACACAAATCTAAATGGCATAGCCTACCACACACCGAGGCTATTATAATACCGTTGTATTACAGTCCATCATTGACTGAAACATTGTTCTGTGGCACATGACTCTGATTTCTCCACTCCTTGTCCTTATCTCCCTTTCTCCTTTTTTCTTCATAATTTAACATTTGCCTTAGTTTTTCCTTAGCCACCTATGAGATATGGCTGGTGTTATTTACTTTTGGTAAAATAACGTCACCAAGGCGTGAGTGGCGGTGTGAGGTGCACAGGGTCTGGCTGGATTGGACCTAGGAGTCGGGTCTTAGATTTCTGGAGAGCTTAATTGTTCTCCTTGTTATCACCCTGTGAAACAGGCTGGGCGATGACAGTGAGCTCTGAGACTGGTGAAACTGAGGGCCCTCCTTAGCTGCTGGTTAAGCTACTTACAGTGTGGTTCATCTGCTTGGGAACAGGGTTGAGCTCCAAGATGGACCAACCAGCCCCAAGAAAGAAACTTCTTCTGTCACTGTGGAGGGTACCTCAACCCCATCAGCTGCTCTGGAGGTTTCTGTCAGTGCAGGGAGAGATACAGAGCAGCCTTTATTCCCATGGGTGAACTCAGAACATATGTTTTATCCACATATGGCACATAACTTATTAAGCTTGTCTCTTTGTACTTTTCTAATACTCTGGCACATCACCCATCAGATAGCTGCCCTTTTTATAAGATAAGTGCCTGGATGGTGGGGTATTCTGATTTTAAGTCACGAGCTCTGAGTTTTATCAGGAATTTATAGCTTGCTTTTCAAAGGACTTACTTAAGTGCAATTGCATGAAATGGCAGTGTTAAATTTTGTAGAAATGTTAAAATGAAACTATAAAATACATTTTTTCAGTGTCTTTTCTTGAATGGTCTTACTGTGTGTTTTATCAACCTATGTTAGACATTTTTATTACTCCAGTAATCTATGTTCATTGTAGAATGATTCGAAAATGCAGATAAGCAAGGAGGAAAAGAAAAGAAACAAAAATATGCTTTAAATAAAAGTTCCCCAAGAGAGAAGCCAGGATGTGAAAGACTTTGAACTTCTCAGAAGGAGGAATCTGATCAGTTGACATAAGTCATTATCGTTTCCAGAATCGCTCTGTTCTTCCTTGCTCCAGACAGTAGAGAGAAGACAGGGCATTCAGGCGTGTCCTAGAAAGTCAAGGTGGCACTCAGAGTGCTGTCCCATGCTATGAGCTCCAATGGGGTAGGGTTCAAAAGTCCTACAGTAAATCTACCACCTGCAAGGGGTGCTGTGTAAAGGGAAAAATGGTTGCGGAGGGCCTCACTAAGTAGCTGAGGCTGGCCGAGAACCCAGATCCTCCTGTCTCAGCCTCCCAAGGGATTACAAGCATGCACCACCACGCCTGGCTTATGATACCATGAATTTGTAAGTGAAAGCATTCATCTCTCCGCTGGAGCCTACTCAAACCCTATGCTGTACCCTAGAGCCCAGCTCACCCTCACACCCACAGCTGACCTGTTCCCTGCTCATCTCCGACAGGGACAGTGAGGAGAAGGCAGCATTTGGCTGGCTGAATGCTTTTCATAGTGGAACTTTACTTTTATCTGGGAGGGGCAGGGGGCAGATCACAGAGGGAGGGGTTCCTGGCTTTATCAGAGAGAGAAGGCCTCATTGTGTGTTGTTGTTGGAACAGGTCCCAGAGACCTCAGTGCTGTTCTTTGGATAGGGCTGAGCTAAGCTACCATGCCATAAAATAATAGCTGAAAGAATAGAGTGGAATTTAGGATCGTATCAAAGGACTCTGTGTTACAGCTCTCTCCAGGCTGAGGCAGGACTTCAGTCCAGGGTCAAGCTCTACTGTTAACTTCATAATATCTTAATGAACATGCCTTTTGTGCCTGTGTGTCTGTCTTTTCTCCCTCCCTCCCAGTCTTTTTTTTTTTTCCTCACTCTTTGTTTTGTATGTAGTCACGTATTAAGGCATTTTGATGGTAAATTGAAAACTTGGTCTCTGTAAACTCTCTTCCTTTTGAGCCAGGACGTACCTGGGTGAATTACAAGAATGGGGATGTTTGACTCTGAAAACTGAGAAAGTTCCAGGAAACTAAAATTTCCCAAACTTTAATCATTTCCGCCATGATTTTCTGCCACATAGACATAACACACCTATTCTCTTGTTTACCTAATATTTTTTATTTAAGTAGGAGTACTTGTCCTTTTTGAAAGGACACAATTTTCCCCAAATAGAAAGTAACCATAAAGTTCAATATATAAAGTCTTGTTCATGTGCCAACATTGACAATTCCTTACGCCGCACAGCAGTGCATGCACCACACTTTGGGGAATTCTACTGCACACTGCACCCGCTCTGTTCAGCATATTCTTGGAGAGTCAGATGAGTCTATCTGCCCCTGGTGTGCTTTGCCCTGTCTCCCTCTCCCACGGCCAGGTGAATTACTGGCTACCCCCCTGAGTTGCATGCAACTCTCCAGGGAGTGTCACGGTGGCGGGGAAAGGAGCATGCTTGGCTGCGCTGTGCTCTGTCCTTTCCATCATGGGTGGGCACGGGGCCCTTGAATGAGTCTGCTTGGTACTCTGGGACAGTGACATCGCCAGCACCGAACAGCAGAAGGTGCAGCTGCTGTGCCGTGTGCTGTGGATGAGTGGTCCAAGAACCAGGCCTGTGAGCCCTTTCCCATCCTTAGCAAGCTTCCCACCCTGTGTGGCAGACAGTAGACACTGAGAGGGTGAGCTGGAGGGGGGAGGGGGGTGACAGCACAGGCTCCAATTCAGCACTGCCCGTTCCTTATAAGACAGTGACAGGAAGCCTCTTTTTTCACTTATTCAACAAATAGACACCGCATGTCTATGAGCCAGCTGCAGGGATATTCTAGTGAACAAGATGGAGAACAGCATGGGGTCATGCGCTTGTAGGGCTTTTATTCTGGCCTTATTATCATCTCTTAAGTGGAAGTAGTGGTCATTGTGAGGTGTATGTGAACTAGTCCTCAGCCCTGTGCCTGGCCTTTACCCATCACTTAATGACTGCTAGCTGTTTGCTTATAATACTGTGTGCCCAGCATTGCTCCAGGCTCCAAGCCTGTTCTGATCATCCCACTCCTGCTGCACCTTCAGAAGCACCCAACCAAAATATCCTCTCCTTGTTTCTTAGCCTGTAAATCATTCATGAACCCCCTTGGCCACTGGGAGCCTCCCATGGCTTGCTGCCTCTGCATCTGTCATGGGATTCTAAACAGTCCGAGTCACCCCCTGAAATGGGTGCGCTCATCACTTAGCTGCGGTGTTCAGTTGACATTCTCATCTCCTGGATGACAGTTTTAGGAAAGAATTTTTGTGTTAGGGTCCCCTGCCTCCTGCCTCCCCCCCCCCAGTGTTTCCTCCTTCCTTCCCATAGCACGAGGGTCATTTGGGCAGACATCCTGATGTTGTAGTTGCCATAAGGATTTGTTTAACACGAAGTTTTACAGTACAACTCCACTGTAGCATGGACATAATCATATAAGAACTAGCACTCGTTGATGCAGGGGGTTTGACTGCATTTTACTTCCATTAGAATATTTCTAAAAAGAAAGATTCTACTTATCACCTCTGTGTAATCGATGGCACAGGCGTAAGGCTTTGTCAGTGGCTGTGCTGCATGGGCTGCCTGCTTCAGAAGGGACATCAGCCTGCTTGTGCCCTCAGTTGGCAGGGAATGAGGTGACAGGAACAACTTGGACACTGTGTCATTAATCTGCTAGGGCTGCCATTACAAAGTCCCCCATGCTGGGTAAATAGCAGAAATTTATTTTCTCACAATTCTATACGTCCTCTCTTCCCAGGTCTTTCTCCCTGGCTTGTAGATGGTCGCCTGCTCCCTCTTGTCTTCACATGGTCTTTCCTCTGTACGTGTCTCTGTCCTAATCTCATTTCCTTGTGAGGTTCACCAGTCACGTTGGGTTAAGGCCTACCCATATGACATCATTTTACCTTCATTTAAAGGCTCTGTCTCCAAGTAAGGCCCTATTCTGAGATACTGGGAATTATGACTTGGACATATGAATTTTAGGGGACACAGTTCCGCCTTAACAACATGGTTCAGGAATGCAGTTCTAACATATGCTCATATTACAGAGGTCTGGAGTTGCACAGGTTGGTCTTTGAGAGCTGGACCAGAAGGCCAGCCAGCTTTAGGCTGGGGTGTGGGTGCCTGGTTGTCATTACCAGCTTAATGAGATCTTGCTGTTGACTCGGGCCAGTTGGCTGATCCTCAGGAGGGTTGGCCAGGCCTGAAGCAGGTGGATGGTTTTCTCCACAGCCAGTTAGTAAGTTGCTCATTTACCTCTGTGTCCTGGATACTTCAGGCAGACTTAGAGAGAGAGAGAGGAGTTGGAATAGTTTGGGGGAGGATTTGTTGATGGTGAAAATGTGACATTGTCCCTCAGAGAAGACGCAGATTTGTCAGGAGTTGGGAAAACCACGGCTAGAACTTTCCAGTAATCTGCAGCTCCTCTTTCCTTCCGGTTTGGTGTACTGTAAACCACGGCCTCAAGACGGGTTTTCAGTCTGTTGACTTTGGCTGGGGTGGAGTTCAAGGAGATTCCTCGGTTTCCAATTCCTGTTCTCTCAGGATATTAAGTGTTGCAATGAACTGAGAAACTTCTGCTTGTTAGAACTGGAGGAAGAGTTGGGGTTTTTGGAGGGAAACCTGGAACAGGAAGGGAGTGGACACCAGCCCATTGCCTTTCTTCAGAGGTGATTTTACCTCTTGAACTGTCAATGTTCAGTGCAATGACAGATGCTCAGTGCAACAGAGTGGGGTGCATAGGTAAATAACTAAGGTTCCAGAGGTACTGGCACAAGAAAGAGTTGTGAGGCAGTGCAGGCGATGACGGCACAGGCTCTGGAGTCCCGCTGATTTGGGTTTAGGATCTGGCTCTATTGCCTCTCACCTGTGTGACCTTGGGCCAGTTATTTAACTTCTTGGAGCGTCAATTTCCCTATCTGTAAAAAGTGAATGATATTGGTACCCATCCCAAGGGATGTTGTGCAGATCCAGTGAATAGTGAATGTAACACCTTTGTCAGTGCTCAGTAATTATTAGCCAGCTGTTAGCCTCTGCTCTTATTACAGTTGCAGGATGATTGACAGGCCATTTCCCCAGTCAGTTTGCCAGCTTTTAATTCAAAGATAAAACAACATTGTATTACTTATTGAATTACGTGATTTTTTATCAGATTTCAACCTTGTTTGCTTTTCTATTTCTAGCTAGAACTCACTTTAATTTTCTTTTTCAGAGAACAGTACTCACATCTTTCAAGTAGGAAAGAGTTTTTTAAAATTGTTCTGGTGTTTTGTTATAGATCTAAAGTTAGTTTTATGGGGAAAGTATTCTAATTAGTGAGTTCATATATTCATTCTACTTACTTATTGAAACATGCCCCTGTCACCATTTTGAACCTTCCCCTGGTTCCTTCACAGTCTCCAGCCACACGGCCTCTCAGCTCATGCCCACCACAGGGCCTTTGCACTGGCTGTCCTTTCAGTCAGGAACACTTTTACTGTTTCTGCTCACCACTCATCTTTTAGGCTCATGCTAGCCTCACTTCCTCTGGATAAGCTTCTGTTTCCTCTGAATTTCTGTAGCACAGTGACTCGTTCAGTCTATAGCACAGAGCTGTTACTAGATATACATTTATTTAGGTGAGATTTGACTAAAGTTTGTTCATCACTAGATGGGAAGCCCACGAAGGTAGGAACTATATCTTTTTTTGCTTACCATTGTATACTGAGTGCCTGGTAGCATCTTGGTGCATAGGCAGTGGATAAACATGTTTTGAAGGAGTACATGGATATTGTTTGGTGAAAAAGTGTATTAGAAGTTGGGTGTGGTGGTGCACACTAAAATCCCAATTCTTGGGGGACTGAGACAGGAGGATCATAGGTTCAAGACTAGCCTCAGCAATTTAATCAGACCTTCTAGAAACCTTGTAAGACCCTGTTTCAAAAGTACAAAATAAAAAGGGCTGTGTGTGTGTGTGTGTGTGTGTGTGTGTGTGTGTGTGTGTGTGTGTGTAGAGAATTCCTGTGGGTTCAATCTGCAGTTCTGCCCCCCTGCAAAAAAAAAAAAAAAAAAAAAAAAAAAAAAAAAAAGGCGCATTAGGTACAGGGGAAGGCTAAGGACATCAAGTCGGTTCAATCCCTGCCCAGAGAACATCCAGTCTCTCTAGTGCCATAGGCGGAGTGGATGAGCGAAGCTGGATTCACAGGAGGACAGAGCCGCTGTCCACTGAGGGAGAAGCAGAGGCAGCCTATAGGAGATGCTGTGTCTGCACTGGGCACTGGAAAAAGAAGACTTGGTCTGGAGAAATGGGCAGAAACAGCACATGAGATAGAAGGAACTGTGTGAGCAGAGGCTTGAAAGTTCAGTGTGGCTTAGGGGGGTCATGTGGTTTGGCTGGGACCCAGCTGGCTTCAGGGAAGCAGTGGGTAGTAGTGAGAATGTATGCCAGGGCCAAATTGCTGCAGGCCTCCAGTGCTGGGCGAGGCACTCAGTTTGGCTTGGAGGAATGCAGGTGCCATAGAAGGGTTTGAGCCAGCAAGTGATACGATCCGCTCAGGGTTCCAAGAAGATGGTGTCTGGTGTGGTTTGCATGGAGCAGGAGACCAGGCAGGAGGTGCTCAGAGGGTGGGAAGAAGAGGGGTTAAGTAGAAGCCCAGAAGAGGGCTTTGTAGTGAAAAGGAGAACACCGATGGGATGAGGTCACTGATGGGATGCAGGTGCCACGGCAGAGGCAGGAGACGGAGGATGAGGGATTTTGCATCTTGGGCACTCGAGACTTTCATGATTTTTTTTAAACAGAGGATGTAAGTGTACCCAGCACCGTGCCTGGCAAGTGTGGGAAGCTCAGTAATTATTCCTTCTCTTCCCTGTGTCAGAAACAAGAAACTTGGAGGGTCCTGAGAAGAATGGGAATGAACCTACCATATAATCCAGCTATACCACTCCTGGGTATCTATCCAAAAGAATTGAAACTAGACTACCATACTAATGCAGGCACATCTATGTTTATAGCTGCACAGTTCATAATTGCCAAACTGTGGAGCCAGCTGAGATGTCCATCAACAAATGAATGGATTACAAAATTATTTGAGGATATATACACAACAGAATTCTACTCAGCCACAAAGAACAACAGAATTCTGTCATACACAGGGAAATAGATGAAACTGGAGACAATTATGCTAAGTGAAACTAGTCAGTCACAGAAAGTAAAAGGTTGGATGTTCTCCCTCATATGTGGAAGCTAGGGAGATATTGGGACATAGGAGGGACTCCAGACAAAGGGGGAGAAACCTTAGTGGAGTGGAGGAGAGGGACCTAACTGTGGAAGACGGGAGGGGGAGGGAGACTTGAAGAGGGAAACAAACAGCTCAATGGACATGATGTACATGCACAAACTTATCAAAGCCAATCACTGTGCTGAGCATGGGACAGTGGGGAGGGAGAGTGAGCAGGGTGGGAACTGGGGGAGGGCTCAATGAGTCACCCTGAACTTCATCAAGATGTATGATTACAGTGCACCAATAAAAGAAAAATAATAAAAAAGTAAAATGCTGAACAGAAAAGACATAAGAAACTTGGGATGAGGGCACGGTGGAGCTGCGACGCAGCGCTGAGGTGACGCAGCTCAGCAGGTGGTTGGAAGAGCAGGGACCCTCCCCATCACAGTCATTGTTGAAAACAAGGGAGGGGAAGGGGCGTGGGTAGAACTTGGGAACCAGCTCCCTTTGAGTGTAAGAGGCGGAAAGGGGGAGCCATGTGCAGAACATTCAGCAGTGGCACAGGACACCAAGAAGACGGGCTTGGAGTGCCTTGGCTCAGTAGAGGGTCTTCCTGCTGTGGAGATGATGAGCCCCGAAGGCCTTGGTGATCCATGGGTGCCGTTGGATTATGGGTGGAGCTTGTGTTGCAGCCAGCCATCTCCTTTACTCTGGTGGTGCCCTCTCATGCTGCCCTGTGGACAGACCGGCCAGCTTCAGTGGCGGCCCCTGGGGCTTGCCCAGATACTGCATCCTTGCTTGTCAGGTCCCAGTGCTCACCCCTATTGCAGAGTTGGTGGGAAGTGGGCGTGTTAGCATCATTTTTGCTGAGGCTGAAAAGCTCAGGTGCCTTGTTTAAAATTCCCTGATGAGACTCGGGAACTGTTTGAAGTTGGGGTAATCAGAGTTTTAGTTGTACTCGAACAGTGAACTTTGACAGGTTGTCTGTGCTGGGCTTCAGGTTTTAGAAATGAGATAGGAGAAATAGGGATATTAGAATGGGCTCTGGGGTTGTAATTAAAGTTCTGCTTTCTCTCCCTTAGCGTGTCATCCAGTCCCAACCCCAAGAATGTGGTTTCTGTTCCAGCATTTGTGAGGAGTCCTGACAGCTTGGATCTTGGCAGACTTCCTTAGTTCCGTCTGGCCTGGGAGTGTATCTTCCCTTCCACCCAATGTGGGACCACAGAAAAGAATGCCATATACCAATAACTGCTTTTCTTTTTTTAAAGTCACTGTAGTTCTGCCCTCTGTCTGTGACCTGGGCCCATGCCAGGCTCCACTGATCCTTGTTCTGGCCAGCTAAGCCACACTGAGGCTCAGTGGGACAGCGTCCTTCAGTTTTGTACCACTGCAACACCTTTATTTCCTGGCGCTGGGCCTGCAGAGGTAGCCTTGCTGGTTGGGGTCAGGGCTGCTGCTTGTTGTTGGAGGGAAGGTACTTTGGTGGCCGCACCTTCTGTGGCCACCAAAGTAAACCTACTCATAGTAGTGAAACTAAATCTACTCATCGTAGGTTTACTTGGTGTCTCTGTGCCATCCTCTAGTCGTCTAATAAAGCAAGACATACGTGCACACAGCACTTGGTGAGCTTTCTCCTTCTTTTATCCAGGTCTTGCCCAATCAGAACAGTGCTACTTACATCAGGGCAGGACTTCCCCTCAGTCTGCCAGTACATAGTTACAATCCAACTATCCATCACAAGTCTACCCCTTGTCAACTTGACTTTTAACCCTGTCTCGCCAAGTCATTTAAATCATATTAATCTTCAAATAAACACAATAACAATGTCAAAATCTCACCTAACGTGATATAATTAGCCCACATACAACCAAAAATGCGCCTGTTACTTCTCCTGAATAGAAGGCAACATTTTCTGAGTGATGCTTATTCCTGATACTTAGATACTATGATGTAAATTTAATAACATTTAAGTACTGATACTAAGTTCATCAATATTATGTTACATGATAGAGGAATAAGAGATAAAACAGATATCTGCTTAATATGTGTAAACATATACCTACATACACACAAATATATTCTTAACAAAATTGGAAAGAAATATTTAATGACAATTACAGTCCTCATTTCTATAACTAGTCTCGTGGCCATAGTTGGTAGTTATAACTACCTTCTTCTACCAACCATTCTGTATCACCTCTACCTCCAGCCAGCATTTCAGCAGGTCTTGGTTCTTTACCTAGAGGGATGACCCAAACCTTCATTCCTGGAGGGTCTGAGACATTTGCCATCCTGAAGGTAGAGTGATGTTAAGAGCTCAGACTCTGTTTTTTAGCTATATCATCTTGGTAATCACTCAGTTTTTCTGAGTTCTAGTTTCCTCATGTATAAAGTGAAGAAAATGACATGGCCACCTTCATTGGGATCTCGTGAAGCATCAGTAAGGTGGTGATTGTAAAGAATCTGTCATATGCTAACATGCTCAGTTGACAGCTGTGCTTGTCATCTTGGTTATTCTTTCCCCATGATCAGCAGTCAGGAAGAGCTCCAGGTATCCTTCAGTCTCTTGGCACCTCTTACCTGGTGTGATGTGGAGGGGACTCTCAGTAGGATCCCTCTTCCCTGCCCTTGTGTAAGATTCGAGCCCCACCCTCTCTGGGGTATGGTTGACAAGCACGCCTGCCTTGGCTCCTAGGCATCCTTCAGTTCCACCTGAACTTTGGAGCCAAGATAAGTGCACAATGAATCATAGTTAGGGGTGATTTGTTTGCAAGAAACAGATGCCTGCTTAAGTCATCTGAAGCCAGGAGGATAAATTTACTCCTGTATATTGGCATATCCCATATACCCTGAGGGCAGGAAGTACTGCTGGCTCAGGACCAGGGATTGGGAAGTTGGCAGCCTGTGTTATGAGTACTTTTTCTCTGGGACTGCTGGTATCTCCTCTCTCTTGCTCCAAAGGACCAGCTTTCTGCCCCAGCTTGCACACAAGACAGAAAGGTGAGACTGCCCTGGCCCAGTTCTAAAACATTCCTCAATTTGTGTGTCCAGCATCAATTAATAAGCTCCTCTGAGCCCCAATTCCGAAATCCCTGAAGAGAAGCAGACTGGCTCAGCCAAGTTTCTGTATGCTCTGGTATATATAGTGAGGAGACTGGACCAGGATGGGTGAGCACATCTCACCTCATTGATGGGGCAGACAGGTCCGGGCATCTGGATAGGCCAGTCACTGTCACACATGGCATAGCCCTTGTCTTTCTCTCCTCCTATAGGTGGCTCTGCCAGACATATACAGACTGTGGCTCCAAGCCAGTCTTCTGGAATTTTCCAGAATAGCCATCTTCCTGCACCACAGGCCATGAGTGTCTCAAAGAATCTGATAGTGAATCCAGATCTCTGGATTACACAAACTTTGTTTCCTGAAGAGGGATAGGGCTCAAACAGGTGACATGAGAGATAAGTTCCTTTAGTGGAATTAATGTGTAAGGGCTCATGCCTGTAAGTATACATGTGCATTTTTCTGGGTGGTAGAGTCTTTGACCTCCACTGTACTCTCAGAACCATCTGTAACCAGAACGGATGCCTCACTGCCAGGGGAATGTTCTATCTCTGGATGATGGCTGGGTGGCCTACGTCCTTGCTTCTCCAAAGTATTCTTTGTGGACCAGGAGCATCAGTATCTGAGGATTTGTTAGAAATACAGAGCCATGGGCACCACCTAGTCTCTACAGAATTGGCATTTTACCAGGATACCCAGGTGCTTTGTCTGAACATTAAAATTTGAGACACATTTGGTCTGATTAACTCTCCCCATCTGGAGAGTCAATTTTCAATGCATCTCTGTGCTAGGAGGAATTCTTAAGACATGCCATATTTCCTTACAGCCTTATTTAGAAAATAGAGTGCCTCTAAGTGTAACATTTCTCATCTTTGTCCTTTAGTTATTGGTGCTCAGATGATCATAAATTGAGTCAGATCGAGATAAAGGGATTTTTTACTTATATTGGTTAATTGACATCAGCTGTTAGGTTGGCCATAAAGTGGCATCTGACCAGCCCTTTTCCTGACTACCCAGGGAAATAAAAAGTTGGAAGTGATAAGCTATTGATCTGTTAAACAAACTCCACCATAAAGCATTTCTTTTAGAATATCATTATGGGTTTTACAGAAATGATAGCTTTAGCTCCTCAGCGTGTGGTAGTTATCTTGGAGAGGACCTTGCTGGTCCTTGTTCTTCTACTTCTTGCCTTTTGCCCAGAGGTGGCTCATTCTTCATCTTCCCTGTTGTACTAACTTTTTGGTGAATTGTTAACAATGGGGCAGTTTAGTCTTCTGTTGGCTTAGAGAGTTGCCTGATGACTCATGCAGTTAATAATGCAGCCAGCTGGGTGTCCATGTAGCTTTAGTTTTGTGAGTGTATGTTTTCTGGCTACTCACTGAAATCTGTTCATCTCAGTTGGAGAAGGTTGACTTCATTTTGATGTATATTGATCTGGCAGCCTCTTCTAGCTAATGCTGAACTTTAACCCACTGTTGAACATTAACTCTCTATGGGTGTGTAGGTGAAAACTCTGCAGTATTAAATCTCACTATAAGACCTATGTAGAGAACAAATATAATATGGTAGCTGATCTATATATATTTGACTCATGTCACAATTAAAATCCATTCTGAACTGTAATAAGGCATTTTTACAGTTTTGTTGTGTATTCTTAGTTTTGATTTTCATCTGGAATCTTGGACGCCATATTGGTTACATAAACATCTCCCCAGCAGACTGGAGTTGTTGAAGACTGAGCCCCACATTATTCCTTGTTGCATTCCAAACCTCTAGAATGGTGCCTGGCACATGGAGGAGCAGTCAGTGATTATTTGCTGAAGGACCGAGTGGATGAATCTTCTAGGGATCAATAACTGAACTGGCCACCGGTGTGAGCGTGTGTATTGAGATGATGTTGTTGATAGTAGCAGCTATCATGTATTATTTCCTTCCTTCCTTCCTTCTGCTCGGGATTGAACCTGGGGTCTTGTGCATACTAAGCAAGTGCTCTGCCACTGAGCCACATTCCAAACCAGTAGCTATCATTTCTTCAGTGCTGCCCATGAGATAGCACTGAATACATCCTGTTGTTTTAGTCTCTGAAAAACCTAATGAAGCAGGTGGAAACTCTTCTCATTTTACTGCTAAGCAAACTTATAAAGTAACTTGGCCGACATCATTCAGCTGGTGAGGGTGGAGCCAGGGATTGGACCCCTGGCCAGCTGACTTTGAAGCTTGTTCTAAACTCATGAGTATTTAATTCTCCTTGGATAAGGGCCCTGACCTGTAGGAAGCCATGGGTTATGTGGGGCCTGGCTTCTGCGTGGTTCCTTTAAAATAGCATTTGCATGTCAAAAATGTTGGTGACCCTAGTGTCCCATAGAAGTCAGCATTGTGTGCCACTCCCTTCTGGGTATTTCTCTTCTTCTTCCCTGTAGAAGTAAAAACATAGATGGCTGAGTGTGTTCCAGTTGTCCCCTTGTCCATCCTAAAACCTGGCTGTAGGGACTCTGTAACCTTAGATACTGCTGTCTTTGTTTTTAGATCACATCAAGTCATCCTGACATAAACTGATGGATGTTAGGGACAAACTAATCTCAAAGCACTGGTCATATGCAAATATGGTGGGAAAAAATACCCCTTTTCCCTCCTCAAGACATAGAAATCAGAGTCTTGTTTGGAACATTTTCTTTAGATTATCCTAAAAATCAGTGCTCTCCTGTCTTCCTGTAATAGGAATGTCACGGTGTGCATGTTAACACGTACTTGACAGGAGTAATTACTTGTGACAGCTTGTAGCTTGCTGCTGGTTATTTAAACACAGCCTTTCTTTGGGTTTCTTCTCTCTTCTACTCCTCTGGGCAAAATGGTTTGTTCTTTCATAAAGCCTGTCTCTGCAGAATATCCATTATTTAAAAGTGGGCCTCTTATTTGTAACCCTGGAAAGATATTTTCCTTTCCTGGTTTCCAGATAAAGAACAAAGCAATGGATGGTTATTGTAAATAGTTTGGGGACCATTTCACTTATTTTTCTGTGATCCCGGGCTGAATGTGACTCATGCTCATTTTGGCACAAACTCCATGATTAGTTTCACATAACATTTTTTTTGTTTGTGGAACTGTATGTTTCCAAGTGTTTTGGGGTGTATGTTTGCTGCAGTTTGCCTTTCCTCTCTCTGTGTTCTACAGCTGTATCCTGGGATGTTCTTGCCATCCAAGATCCTAAGAGTATGTTGTTGCTTGCTTGCATTTGTCAAAATAGGAGTATCTGGAAATTCCCAGGGAGCTAAGCCTGGAGCAGAAGTCCCTGAGGGTCACCTTATATCAAACATCTCTTCTGATTCTCTGTGGCAGGATGGCCCTGTCACCTGCCAGTTTAGCTGATACCCAGCAAGGCTGCAGCCCTAGCATCAGCATCTGTAAAAGCTGCAGAGGGGCTGTGCTGGTAGGAGAGCCAGACAGGTGATTTGTTAAATTATTACCCATATGCAGCTTCTGGCCTCTGGTGCCAGGCAGTATGGGGCTGGGCAGGATTAGAAGGCTGATTATACTGCCATCAAAGGTGGGAGGTGAGGCTGCTGGCTGCCACCATGCCTCACTGTTGAGACACCCACAGGAAGTGGTCTCCACAGCTCTGTCCCTGTGAGATTTCATAGCACAAGAGGAATGAGATATCCAAGCACAATGCAGATTTCCTTGGCCCTATTGACAGGACAAGGCACCAAGAATGTCACAGGAGGGCCTAGACTTTCAGCACAATGTTCAGGAACTGTTTTTTAAGAGTTGGGGAAAAATCTGGCAATGTTACACATTTATTGAGGGTCATTTGTCCTATGCTACTGCGGGCAAGGAAGTGGGCTGGTACTTTGTCCTTGCAACTCATGAAAATGGGCCTGTAAGTCTTCCCCTCATCATTATGCAGTATTTCCTGTATGTGGGGTCTGTATTCTAACTTCCCTATAGTAAGAAGAAGAAGCTCCTCCTCTCTGCTTCTAGCTCAGGAAATGGGCTCAAGTGGAAAGTGGACCTGGCTAAGTAGTAAAGGTGAAGTGGTAAAGAACACTGTTCTCTACCTGTCTAATCTTGTGGATAATAACCATGCCTCCTTCATGGGACAGTTGTAAGGATTTAAATCAGTTAAAAGTGCTTCCAGTATCTACATACTCTAAGAGCAATCATAGTTCTGTTGATATTGCTACTGCTGCCATCATTGTTATTGAGCAAGGAGGGGTCACTGCGGAGGAAGGGGGAAGCTGGGAGCTCTCTCAGGAGGAGGCTGTGTGGGCAGAGACCCCAATTCCATCTACTGCTGGAGGGGCTGGAGGTCTCACTCACTGCCTGCCTGTCCTGATGGAGGTAGACATGGCGATGTGGATGTGGAAACTGAAAGGAGGAGGCCAAAGGCTGGTCTCCTCTCATGGCCCAGTCCAGGAGGGGCAGGTGTCAAAGGCCTCTCCCTGGAGATTGCTTGGGCGTCACAAAAACAGAATTATCTCCTTTGATTTTATTTCTTCCTGGCCCATAGGCCACCTAACGTTCAAAGGGTTATTATTTTTCTATTGTACTTCCTTAGCACGATGATAAATTCCTCCCAGGATATTCAGGAATTTTCTTTTTTTGAAAAGCTAGGCTGGAAGCTGGGCGTGGTGGCGCACGCTTGTAGTCCCAGCATTTGGGAGGCTGAGACCAGAGGATCCGGGTTTGTGGTCAGCCTCAGGTACTTAGTGAGGCACTCCACAACTTAGTGAGACCCTGTTTCAAAATAAAGAATAAAAAATAGGGCTGGGGGTGTAGCTCGAAGGTAGAGTGCCACTGAGTTCAATCCCCAGTACCGCAAAAAAAAAAAAAAAAAAAAAAAAAGAAAAGAAAAGTTAGGCTGGCAATGCTGACACTGAAGGATAAGGCATAAGTAGTAAGGAATCATATTCTATGAGATATTCTAAAAAGGCTTTCTGTCCAGCAGAGATTCCAGATCCCAGGGGAGGGAACTTTTCCTGAGCCAGAAAGTATCATTTGTAGGTGTCCTTGATAGAATTAGTGCTCAGAACAGTTTTGAAATATGCTGGTGACAATGTTGCTTTTCTTCCAGCCATCTGGATTTGAGGAATTCTGCACCTGATGCCTTTGGGTATTTAGTTTCATGGCTAAGAATTGATGATAAGGAATCTGTCAGAAGACCTTGATTGTGAATTTGGATATTATTTTTAGATGAAAGGGGTGTGATAGTTGCTTCAATTGCATTTCATATATTCAACAGGCCAATGAATGGATGATTCTTCTATTATTGTTGGGGAAGGGGAGCTGCTTCCAAGGTCAGATTTCCAGGTAACTGAAGGTTGGCTGCACATTTGTCATGGCCTGGTAAGGCTAGCATATGGGTCCTGGATGAGACACTTCACATAACTACTCATTTGATTCTCACCACAGTTCCACAGTGTAGGTAGGAATTGTCAGAACCATTTTACAAAGCAAGAAATTGAAGTGTAAGAGAGCAAAGTGATGTATTCAGATTCCCATGGTGTCACTCTGCATTCATTGCATAGCTGTTTATGGAGTTTCCCCACCCAGGCTGGGTAGTCAGGACTCCCCTGGGTTTTCTGGCTCCCCACCACCACTTGTTCTTTTTTGCAGAATTTGATCGGTGGAAGGGACAAAGCTTTCTCAAAATACCCGAGGGAAGGTGCTTCATCTGGGTCCCTGGCCATGACACCAGGTATGACATAGCTCCCAGTGCTAAGCCCTAGGCAGCCACAGTCCTCCGGGCCGGTTTCCACTAAACCCCTCTGACTCTTGCTATTTCAAATGCCAAGACTTTAAAAATTTTAAATACTTGATAAAAACCTGGTGTAAATGTTAGGCATGTCCCTACTTTTAAAAACAGGATGCTTAGCCTCAGCCAAGGCTTTTCTTGATGACTCAGGCCTGACATTATGAGCTCCACTGATGTACCATATAATTTTGAGCCTGTCGTTTCAGGTTTGCATTTTCTTCTTTCTCTGTGTCACCTCATCTGTGGTCACTGAGACAGTGGCTGAGTGCCTTTCCCTTTCTTTGGGTTGGCTAATCTGCTGTGAAGAGAAACCAGAGTTTCTGGTTTTTTTTTTTTTCCTCCTATTTTCTGTCTTATGAAAAGTAGGAAGTTGCTGGGTGACACTGGGGAGTGAGAGTCAGTGGCCTCGTGCCAGCTATCTCTGCAGTTGGTTGTGGTCTGGTCCTCTGTCCATGGTCTTGCTGTCCTGGCCTCCGATGGAGCGACTAAGAGCTCAGGTGCTCGAGTCTGATGTGCATGTGCTCACATTTTGACTCTATTGCATATTATTTGGGAATCAGAGTCAACTTTATATCTCTGAGCCCAAGTTTTCTTATCCTGACACAACAAACCTTCTGTAAATGATGTGCTTTATTACTAATGGTGGTAGTAGCATTTTGTGATATCGGAAGTTGGGCTGCTTGACCAGTAATAGTGTTCAGGTAACTGTGTAGAGTACAGGTTAAGAGCATAGGCTTTAGAGTCAGGAAGATTGGGGTTCAGTACTTACCACCTCGTTCACCAATCAGGTGACTAATAATAGAAGGATACAGTGTAGAGATGAATAGTGTGGCACTTAAGTCAACGTAGGGGTCCATTCTTGATTGGTTCTGCCTCTCAGGATTGGCGCAGGGATTATCTTAATGCATATACACAGTGCTTTGAACAGTGCCTGACACATATAGGTGCTCAATAAACACCAGCAGTTACTAGCTAATGACTCCTTTAGCATCCAGGAAGTATTGAAACTTCTTTTATTTTTTTAAATGTTGTAGTTTATACTACAGCCCTTCTTCCCAGCACCATAATTAATTTTATAACCACTCTTCTTGGCTTTTATTCCCTTGGCTTTTCTTGGTCTACTAAAGGCTGAAGAATGACTAGTAGATGATTTACTCTATAATAGTTATACACCCTATTCTGAGGGAATAGATCCTTTGCTTTGTGAGATTTCCTGTATCAAGTTTCCTCTGTGGCTGGGCAGGGTGGCACATGCCTATACTCCCAATATTTGGGAGGCTTAGACTGGAGGATCACAGGTTTGAGGACAGCCTCAGCAACATAGCGAGACTTTCAGCAACTTAGTGAGGCCCTACCTCAAAATAATAAAAGATCTGGCTATATAGCTCAAAGGTAGAATACCTCTGGGTTCAATCCCTACATGCACATTTTTTTTCTCCATGGATAAGAATTGTCTCCTTATCTGGTCCTCAGATTAGACCTCTCTGAGACCCCCTGGCAGGTTGTATGAAAAGCCAGAAATACTCAGGAGATGAAGTAACTGTTAAAAAAACTAAATGTGTTATCCTCTTTCACATTGCTACCATTTCTTATGGAAATTTTTTTTTAGGATTCATATTTGAGCAATTCAGGAGGCTGAGGCAGAAGGATCCTGATTTTTTGGCCAGACTGGTCAACTAGTAAGATCCCTGTCTCAAAAAAAAATATTTTTTATAGCATAACCATCATAAAATGAATCATTATGAATTAAGATTACTCTGTGTGTGTGTGTGTGTGTATGTTCTAAGCCCAATATATAGGTGATAAACTAGAATCTTTCCCTATCAATTCTAAAATGGTTGAGAAAATGAAATAAAAAGGGAAGAACATTGAGAAGGAAATTAACAGGCACATTATTCTTTTTTCAAACGCTTTTGTTTTCTTTTTTTCGTGCTAATTAGTTGTAACTAAAATACTGTGACTTTGGGAGAATTTAAGAAGAAATGGTTTGCCCTTAGGGGGCAACCACCACATGCAGGGGACTGGTGATTGACAGTTGCTGTGAGACTGGAGATTGTCTAGTTTTGCGGGATTTGTGGGAGATTGTCTCTGTATTTTGGGATGGGCAACTCCTGATCATGCATGGAATCGCACAAATCTGGTCTTTGTCTTGTCCAGTAGGACATGGAGTAGTGTGCTCGGTGATCCTGGCAAACAGCAGGCCCTTTTCACCCCTCCAGCTGTCTGACCTTGCCCTCAGCTCCAAGCAGCTGTGACGACTGCATGTGGGCTTTACCTACTTAACTGTTCTACATGCTCCTGGTCCCTATTGTTGAGTGTTACTAGAAGCTGGCTATTGTGTCTCATAAGTTTGATTATACAGGTTAGTCAATGCTGATTAGGCATATGCTTGTGTTGAAGCTCCTTTAACCTTTCTGGTCTCTGGATTTCTCAGGCTGGAACTTGATTGAAGAGTGAGAGAAGGGTATATTCCATCTTCCTCCTGCAAAGGACGTGACCGGGGTGACTGTGTGTCTTGGGTCACATCTACTGTCTCGGCAAGATTAATAGTGCCCCTTTCTCAAAGCCATCTCAGTTTGGCTACAGTTACCTTATGTATGGATCACAGGTTTCTTTGAAACCTGGGTCATTAGGTATGAACATCAGCTTCCAATGGCATTTTCTTCCTAGTAGATCATGGTAAGGTTGGGGCCACCTCTCCTCTACCAAAATCAGTAGGAAAGAAAGGTTTCATGACCCAAGGATGAACTCCCACTCTTGTTAACTTCAAAAGGCTTCAGATCCACAGAACAGAGGGATTTCAGATTGCTGTGGAGAGAGAGGTGCCATGTGACCGATTCGGTATCTATCTCTGTGGCTCCTTGCCGCTCTGGACACACACACACACACACACACACACACACACACACACACACACACACCCTTTAGGCTAAGTAGCTAACATCACATGTAATGATGAGGAAGAGAGTAAAACATAAAGGAAATGAATAATGAACTTCTCAGGTGATCTGACCAAAAAGGTACTGGTGAATCCAGAGAGGGTACCCGGTATGTCTGGACTCTCCACTGGCCTTGTGTTTCCAGTTCATGACTCTGATGTGGTTTTATTCCCTCCACTCAGAGGATGGACCACTTCAGAGCATGTCCTGCTGTTTTCACAATTTTCAGCTAGGAAGTAGCAAAAGTGGGGTTAGAGCTCAGAGATTTACACCATTGTTACCTTGGGGATGGATAAAAGGGGGTGTTTTGGAATTGAGAATAGTAGGAAGGATCATTTGGCATGAGGAAATATTGGTCCAGGGTGAACCTTTTCAAGCCTACATGAGTTAAGTCATTTCCTAGAATGTTGGCCAAGCCTCAGGAACACTGCACGAGGGGATGTTACTCATGTTCGATAAATGTCAAATAGCATTCACAGATTTATGAGTTTAAATCCAAATAAACTACTATTAATAGTTTTTTTTGCAAGCCCAGAATTGCTAACATTTTTTCCCTGTACAGTTTTAATAAAATTGCTTATTACTCTCAAATGTGGTTTAAATATCTGGCTTAGACAAATAAGGTGATTTGTGAATCATTAATTATGAGTGACTATGGCAATGATTAAAAATTACTCTGTGGCAATGTTGAGTTACAATAGAAGATAGGAAGAGGAAGTGCAGGGTTCCTGAAACCCAAGATTTCCCATTTCCATAGGTTTGTGATGTTTCTGAGAATATGTGATAGCACTCATTTTGTTTTTCCTTCATTGTGATGATCTCTGAGTGAAGACTTGACTTTTTAAATTAATGGTTTGGTAAACTCAGATTTTTTACTATAGCTATGCAGGCAGATTAAAAAATAGCCCTCAAAAATGTTATTAATAGTTCCAATTTACATTGGAGCTAATTGACCAGACTAGCATGATTTTGTTTTTCTCCCAATCAGTTCTTATGGCCAACAGAAAAAGAGAGGGAGGATAAAAGAGAAGAAGAGAGAGAGGGAGGGAAGGAGGGAGGAAGGAGGGAATCTGAATGCATAGCCACTGGGAGTCAAATCTATTTATTTGCCATCATAAATTCCTTGGCCATTGTGATTAGTCACTCTGCCAAACTGTTCCATACTCCACCCCTTTGGGTTTGTATCATTTTCCTTGATATCTGATTCCACCTACATGTCTGCTCTCAAATCTCCATAGCTACACCAAAATATGCATGAGAGGTTTGTTTTTTCAGACAGGCAAAAGTGACCTTGCAAATGTACTCCTTTCAATGTACAAACTGTACTAGCACCTACCCTGTATGGATGTTTGTGAGGTAAAGATGCTAGTCCTTATAAAATTCCTATCATAATGCCTGGCATAAACAGGTATTCAGCCTGTTAGTGTCTGTGTCTTTTGTGCCTTCTATGATTCCTTGCTTTTCTGTCCCCACCCTGTTGAAAGGGTTCTCTTGAGAGTCTTACTGATCATGTAGGAGCCAGATACAAATGCTTTGCACCAAGTCCTTTGATGTCTGTATACCTTGTGCTGGCACCAAATACTCTGTCCTGGAAACATTTCTTTTCTGTTTTTGTGACACCGTGTTATCTTGACTTTCATTTATTTTCCTGG
>PVLC010016437.1:0-35437 GCA_004027655.1 Graphiurus murinus | reverse complement strand
GGTACTGGGGATTGATCTCAGGGGCATTCTACCTCCGAGCTATACCCCCAGCCCTATTTTTTATTCTTTATTTTGAAACCGAGTCTCACTAAGTTGCGGAGGGCCTCACTAGGTAGCTGAGGCTGGCCGCGAACCCGGATCCTCCGGTCTCAGCCTCCCGAATGCTGGGATTACAAGCGTGCGCCACCACGCCCGGCTTAAGTGGTGACTTTTGAGAGAAAGGTTGGTCCATAGTTTGCTTTTAAGCCTGGCCTTCCTGAGTAGACTTGCATCAGTACCTTTTTACAGTCCTGGATTGGTGGCTTATCACTGTGCAGCAGCAGGATAACTGGAATCAAGATATGTACCACCTTCAGCTGCATATATGAGTTCTCAAACAGTAAGTCTGGCATTGGTTGTTGAACCAGAATCTGGACTGCTGTCCTCATTCTTTTTAAGACAATCAAGTTGAAAAGTTGTTAGTAATTGCCTTTAAAGTCATTGAAAGGCTGGCTGTTATTCTTTTTTCCCCACACAAAAGGATTTTACTACAACAGCAAAGTTTGGAATCCAAATGTGACAGAACCCTACCACTTTCAGAAATTTCTGGAGGGTTCTACAGTTGGCAGAAATAGCTTGGACTTTCTTTTTTTCCTGCTCACAGCAGTCTTTTTCTTTTTGGATGGTGAATCCTGGACTTTATTTCCTCGATAAGACTTTATTTCCTCGATAAGACCTCTACAGCTCAGAAAATAAAATTGAGACTCAAACAATAGAAAATATAAACGGGGAACATCTCTCTTCCATTGTGGCTACAGAAAAATGAAAGCACATCCTGAAACTATGGTAGATCACTGGTAAATTACAAAGAGTCACCAAAACATCAGTTCCTCCTTTATGAAGGCTTATGACAGTTAATACTATATGCTCACCCGGGTGTGGTGGCCCACACTTGTAATCCCAGTGTTTGAGAGTGCTGGAGCCTGCCGGAAATATTGAAGGGTCTTGAGAGAGAAAGGTGAAGATTGATAAAGAAAAGACTAGAAAAGAAAAGAAGAAACACAAGAAAAGTATCAGGAGGACTGTAAGTGAATACTGCAGCCTTGAGTTTATTCAGCACCGATTTTTTATACATTTCTTGAGTACAACAGGGTTACGTACACATTTATATCATATCAATCATTGTCAGAGCACAATTAGCACCACTTCTTCATTTCCATGCATAGCCCACATTCCAAAGATAGCCTGGTCAAGCAAACTTTCTAGAGTCATAAAACCATAAACCTTTAGAGTCACATATCTACTTTCTAAGGTCTTTCATCTACGCATCTAAGGAGCAATCTCCAGAATTCAAAACACTAGAGTAGCCAGAGCAGAAGAATCATGAGTACAATTACTCATGTACGCAGATAGCAGCTTCCGGGGGGGGGGGGGGGCCCAGCCGGGCTCCGACAGAGAGGCTGAGACAGGGGGATTGCAGGTTCATGACCAGCCTCGGCTACTTAGGCCCTCCACAACTTAGTGAGACCTGGTTTCAAAATAAAGAATAAAAAATAGGACTAGAGGTGCAGCTTGGAGGTAGAATGCCCCTGGGCTCAGTTCCTAGTACCAGAAAACAAAACAAAACAAAAAACACTGTGGCTACTGGAGTTTAATACTAAACCTATGGGAGAGTGTTTGGTGAATTTTAGAACTGTTCACAAATGATTTATTATTTACTGACTGATTTGTATGAAAATAGCAATAAAATTATACATTTATTATATGAAAAGTATCTGATACTTTGGCTTGCTCTGTGAGGTATGAAATAGATGTGTTTTACAAGTTTTTCCCATTTTATAGATACAAACACTAAGTTTATATATATTACTGGGTTCTTATTTTATTTTATATATTTATTTATTTTTGCGGTAGTGAGGATTGAACCCAGGGGCATTCTACCTCCGAGCTACACCCTCAGTTCTATTTTTTACTCTTTATATTGAAATAGGTGTAAGTTGCAGAGGACCTTACTAAGCAGCTGAGGCTGGCTGTGAACCCAGATCCTCCTTTCTCAGCCTCCCAAGTACTGTGATTACAAGCATGAGCCACCATGCCTGGTTTTACTGGATTCTTCAAATGTTTAGTTCTTTCTGAATCAAAATTGTGAATAAAATGGGAAGCAAGAGGCCTGACTGCCCTGTGATTACAAGATAAAACCCACTTTTTAAGTTTCTTTGTGTGTGTGTGTGTGTGTGTGTGTGTGTGTGTGTGTGTTCACACAGGAGCAGGTGTGTTACTGGAGATTGAACCCAGAGGCATTCTACCTCTGAGCTACATCCCCAGCCTGATTTTATTCTTTTATTTTGAAACAGGGTCTAAGTTGTGGATAGCCTCACCAAATTGCTGAAACTAGCTGAGAATCTGCAATCCATCTGCTTCAGTCTCCCAAGTAATGGGATTAGAGGCATCAGCCACCACACCTGCCTAAGATGGTCTTGATAACCCCAGCACTTGTGAGGCTAGACAGAAGGATACAGATTTGAGGTCAGCCTTAGCAAAGTAGCAAGATCCTTAGCATCAGAGCAAGACTCTGGTTCTGAGAATAAAATCAAAGTCAAAAAATAGAGTAGAAAAATATATCATTCATTTTCACTTTTTTGAAGATACACGTATCTGCTGGTGGAGAGAATCCAATAGTATGAGATCTTAGTTGAAAGCAGTGGGAATTCTGTGATGTATGAGAAAACATCAAGTCCTATCATAGGAAAGTAGGAAGAATTCACTCTCAGGTGGAGGTAGAGTTTCAGGTGGGGATAGAGAATTTAGGGTCAACTGTGGTTAGGGAGACATTTTCCAGGATTCCACTGACCACCTAATTGGACTTTGGGTGAGTGTACCCCAATAAGATATGGAGCAGTCTTCCTCTAAAAACAACCCTTCTCTTCACTCTCTCAGAGTTCTTCTGAAAAGTCGGGGACTCAAATTGTCAGAGCCCAGGCCACTAAGGCCTGGGGTGTCCTAGTCAAGGTCACCCCACGGCTCCCTGAGAGTAACCTCTTTGACTGGAGCACCTGGGATCCGGTGGAACAGTTGGTCCACAAGGCCATATGAACCACAGGGAGGTTCCACCTCTGAGAGTGTACCCCACTATCGCAGCGCTCAAAAGCTCTTTTCCTCCTCATCCAAATCCCCTGGCTCAAGAGAGACACAGTCCAATGTTGCCTTCCATCATTCACCCCTCTCCAGAAGTACAGTCAGGTACCCCTGTCCCCCCTGATCCCCCTTCAACATTGTCAGGGAACGATTGTTCGGAGTCGCCTAACAAGCTTCTTGAGGAAAAACCCTCCGAACCGTTTGGGAGTGCTCCTCAGCCTCAGTTTCTCCTCTACCCCTCTTTACCTCAGCAACCCAAGGCCCTGGGTCATAGTTCTGCTCCTAAAGTGCCCTCCATCCCCTTCCGGAGGCTTATCTCGCCCCTCTACCTGGAGCCACGAGCTCCATCAGGTTGCCAAATTTGGGCACAAAGACTGCCATTGGTTCTGATGTTCCAACGGGTGACAGGGTGGAGTCTCTTTCTCCCCTCCCCCTCCCTGAGGTGGGGAGGGCCTCCAGGCAGAACCAGCAGTGCCCCCTGTTTGACACCTGTACCCAGTTAAAGTTAACCCTGGGGTAATAGGCCTGTACCCTGGTACCCCTGGGGGCTCAGTGATTTAAAGGAGCTTAAAAAGGCCATCTTGGAGGATGGCACCAATTCTCCATGGGCAGAGACAATCCTCCAGGGACTCACTTACCAAAATTGCACGACACAGGGTTGGAGCAAAAGTCAATGAACAAATGATTCCCTTTGGCACCCCCCAGAGAGGTATGCCTTGGGTGCTGCCATTCCTGGTGACCACTATCTAGTAATTATAGATGTCAAGGATTGCTTTTTCTCAATTCCACTGCACCCTGGGGATACCAAAAAGTTTGCTTTCTCTATCCCATCATTAAATTTCCAAGGGCCTGACCAGCGATTTGAGTGGATGGTCCTACCCCAGGGAATGGCCAATAGCCCCTCAATCTGCCAGGACTAGATGTCCAGGATTCTTTCCCCTCTGTTCAGATGCCCCGATGTGCTCCTATACGTCTACAAAGACTACACTATCCTGGGAGCCTCATGCCCCTCCAGACTCAGTGAGCTTTACTTGGAGTGCTCTGAATTGCTTAAAAGTGCCAGTTTCCAAGTGGCCCCAGAAAAGATTCAAAGGATGGCCCCATTCAAAATATTGGGCACAACCCTAGACTTAGATGTGGTTTCCCCCACTAAGCCTCAGCTAAATATCCAGGACAAATATACAATCCCACAATTACAACAGTTGCTTGAGGAAATCAATTGGATGCAACCGTGGATTCCCATGTTCACAGTTGAGTTGCTACCACTCTTTCACTTACTCAAAGGGTTTGACCTCTCTTCCAAGGTGACCCTCTCTGCTGAACACTGGGCTGCTCTAAACAATATACAGAGACCCATAAATAATTCAACCCTTCAGTGCTTTGACGCCACCCTTCCCGTCCACCTTGCTGTGCTTGGCGGAAGTCCACTCTATACTGCCCTCCTCCCACAGGAGGGGGAGCCCTTGCACTGGATACACTTTTCCGTTGGGGGAGCCCCTCTAGTATACTCTGCCCCAGATCAAATAGCTGACTGCATCATTAAAGGGCAGGACTTGTCGGTCCGGCTCTTTGGATGTGATCCTCAGGTCATCATCATTCTTTTTCAATTCACATATTTCACCTGGCTTGAGAGGAACCACAGCAGGTTAGCCCTTGCCCTAGAAGGATTCCTGGGAAAATTGAGCTGCCACTACAGTCCCTGCAAGGCGTCCTCATTCTCCCACTTAGCCTGGGAACCCCCCTGACTATTTGCTAATGCGCCTGACCCCCAATGGTCCAGCTGTGTTTACTGATGGCAGCAAAGTGGGAGCAGTCACAGTTTTATGTGCCCCGGTCTGGTGCCATGCCCCACCCATCAGGACCATTGCTCACCAGATCCAAGGTTCCGCCCAGTTCAAAGAGCTCTACTCCGTAGTTATGGCACTGGCTGAGATTCCGGTCTCTTTCAAGCTGTTCTCAGATAGTCTTTATGTTGTTTACCTCCTGCCCACCTTAGCCAATGCCTACATCAGGTTGGATGATAACCCCATAATCCCCCTTATGATCCAGGCCCCAAACCTGCTTAAACAGAGAACAGCCTCCTTGTTCCTCCAACAACTACGAGGCCACCAATCCTTTCTGAGCTTCCTAACAGAGGACAACTCCCTCGGAGATAGGTTGGCCACTACTCTAATCCACGGGCTGTTCTTCCTGGCTACGAGTGACCTGGCAGTCTGTGGAAGAAGTCCTGGCCTTCCAAAAGTATGCTGAGGCCGCCAAGCATATGACCACTTACTTCCCAGTGCCATGCTGGACTGCGACAACCTAGTGAGACCCTGTTTCCAACTAAAAGAAATAAAATAGGGCTGGCAGTGTGGCTCAGAAGTATAATTCACCAGGGTTCAATCCTCACTACCAAAAAAATATATATATAGCCAGGCATGGTGGCGCACGCTGTAATCCCAGAATTCGGGAGACTGAGACTGGAGGATCTGGGTTCAAGGCCAGCCTCCACTACCTAGTGAGGCACTCTACAACCCTCGAGACCTGGTTTCAAAATAAAGAATAAAAAATAGGGCTGGGGGTGTAGCTCATAGGTAGAATGCCCCTGAGTTCAACCAGTACCGCAAAAAAAAAAAAAATTATATATATATGAAGTAAATACTCAGTAATAGTCCTTGAATGTAACTAATTTCAGTGACTGGTAAACCTTCTAAAAACTAGACTAAGATTACAGTGAGCACATTAAAGTGCAAATGAGCAATAGAAATATTTATCAGAAAATATAACTTTGGACAATCTCTGTTATAAATTGCATGTACAGACAAGCTCTAAGAAATGCACAGGGAGTGGATAAAGGACCTGCAGGAGACACTGTCTTCCATATATTCCAGGTTCATCAATACATCAAGCTCCAAAAGCTCTCTGGAACCATACTGCTTTTCCAACTCTAGAAAAAACATCTTAATTCATATGTGTCTTAACACAAGGTAACTGCTCCCACTGCAGGATGCTGAGTATTATTATTTCAACAATGGTTATAAAATACTCCACACTGTATTATCAGTGTTACCAATGGAGACTGTTTCAGATTCACACCCATGAGAAGTTAAGCATGTTCTCTCTGGCAGTGCAACCCATGTAACAAATGTTTTCTTTTGCTATACTATCAGGTAGACCAGAGACCAATTTGCACGGCACTTAGATGGCCCTAAAAAACTTATAATTTGCTAATGACAACATGCCATTTATTTTCATATATCATGTTGAATTTTATTTATTTTTATGTTCTAGTTTTAATTAAGGAACTCTCACAGACCTCTTAAAGTAAAATACAAAATGAGCAGACAACTTACCACAGATGTATCCATTCTTTTCTGTTAGAGACATGTAGAGGACTTCGGAATTACAGCTGAAAGAGAAAGTGAATGTTGAAAACCATGTGAGAAACATCCATTGCTCCTGAGTCAACTATGTGAAAGCTCTACACAGTGGCCTAAGGGGAAAAAGTAAAATAAAATTTAAAAAAAGACACTAGGAAACAAAGATTTAAAAAAAACAACACTCCTTAAAGGGAGGGTCTGGGGAGTATCAGCATTCTCTTGCTCTGTCCACAGGCAATGCAGGACTAGTTCCCTCAGGGAAGGGTGGAAAAGCCAATTCTACAGGGTGGGGAGGCCATGTCTTCTGGCTGGACAAACCCCTGGGAATGTAGGGATTCCACTTCCCTAGCCTCTTCAGGGTCAAGAGATTTTTCTTTTCTGGGGGGGTGCTGTACTGGGGATTTAACCCAGAGGCCTTCCACCTTCAAACTATACTCCCAGCCCAATATTATTTCTTATTTGGAAACAGGGTCTCACTAGGTTTATGACTCTCACTACTTGCTGAGGCTGTCCTCAAACCTTTGATCCTCCTATCTCAGCCTCCCAAGTACTGGGATTACAAGCCTGTGCCACCATGCCCGGCTGAGTCAAGAGATTTTCAGTAAGAGATTTTCAATGAGATATTCAAATTACAAAGAAGTATATAAACATGTGTACAAGTTGGATGTGGTGATGAATGTGTATAATCCCAGTACTTGGGAAAATGAAACAGGAGAATCACAGTTTTGAGGCCAGCCTCAGCATTTTAGTGAGACCCTCAGTAACTTAAGGAGTTCCTGTGTCAAACTAAAGGATAAAAAGGGCTGGGGGTGCAGCTTCCCATTAAAAACAAACAAAAAATACCAGTACCACACACACACAAAATCCCACTGGAGAAGGGGTGACCCTCAGGACCCAGGAGGGACAAGGACCCTGCTCTGCTCTTCTCATCAGGAGTCCCCTCTCTGACCAGGATTCTCCCCTGAGGACCCTGATGGTCATTCCCACACTGTCTAGGGAATCTAGGGAGCTCGCGCTGCCGTGCAGGCTGCGGGCAGGACGGGCTCCCGTCGTGGGTCAGCACAGGGACAGAGAGCGCAGGGCTCCAGCCGCCGCCCCGTCCCCACTCGCGGCCACAGTGGCGGATGCGGCCCTGCCCCGCGGAGGACTCGGGCTGGGAACTCCACCACGGACCGTGGAGAGGCCCGTCCCGCCGTCCCGAGCAGCCTCCCCGGCCCGCCCAGGACGCGGCGCACACTCACACTTCCTGGGCTCCGGGCTCCCGCGGCTCGGCGTCCTCCCCGGGGCCTCCCCGCACCCGCGGTCACAGCGCGACAGCAGCGGCGGCACAGGCACTTCCGGCAGGGAAGCGGGGCCAGACTTTGGACCTGCCGCGCGGAAGTCGATGTCTGTGCATCAGAGACCCGCCCCCACCTCCCAGCTGTGCGGCGGATTGGACAGTTCTCAGCTCGGTGCTTCTTATTGGACAGCACTGCAGGCCCCGTCCCCTCGCGTCCCGAATGACAGACTTGTCGACCAACCAAGAGCTGAGTCTTGGTCGCTTAGGACACAAAAGAACTCAGTTATGGAAATGATTCATTCTGGTGCGCTTATCTCTGCCTCTCAAGTACTTGGGATGACAGGCATGTATCATTGCACCCAATTTCTTTATCATTCCTTTCTTTCATTTTAATTGCTTTGGTACTGAGGATTGAACCCAGGGGCATGCTACCTTTGAACTACACTCCTAGACCTATTTCATTTTTTATTTTCAAAAGGGTCTCACTGTCACTGAGGCTGGCCTCGAACCTGGGATCTTCCTGTGCCAGTCTCCCAAACACTGTAGTAACAGGCATGGGCCACCATGCTCCAGGAGCTCAGCTTTAAGTAGTCCAGCAGCCAAGGATTTTTTTTTTTCTGAGAATTGATGAAGGCCCCACAGAGTCGCTGGCATCAGGGTGTGTGGCAGAAGACTAGGTTTTCATCTTGAAAGAATTGTTAAGATTTGAGATTTCTTCAGGAGTGCAAGCACGTGTGTGTGTGTGTGGTGTGTGTGTGTGTGTGTGTGTGTGTGTGTTTAAAAGCATTTATTTAAAATACACCAACCTCTTTCCAAAAGATGGAAGACACATGAACCCATTTCATATATTATGAGGTAAATGGTTAATAACAAAAATCCTAATTGCAAAAGGATCACCAGGGACCCTAAACATAAAATTGAACAATGACAAAGATATTGAGTGTTACACAGAATGACTCAGCCAATAAGGAAATCTATACATTGACACCATCTCCCTCCATCATGGCCTTGTCCCTACACTCACTCTTCTCTTTGAAAGGGTGAGTTACAACCTTGTCACAGATGACTCAGAATTTTAAATATGTTTTCTGGTGATGAACATTTATTTTTTCAAACCTCAGTATTATAGCTATATAAATTACAGTTCTAACATATTTGAAACAGTTATTGAATTTATTGATTGGGCAAGCACATTTAAAAGAAATGGTTTTCACACTTTTGTTGTTGGTTTTTGTTTTCCAGAACTGAGGATTGAACTCAGGTGGCCCCGCATGCCAGGCCACACACATTTCTAGGGCTGCTCATTGTATGAGTGTCTTTTGTGTGTGTGTGTGTGTGTGTGCGTGTGTGTATATGTGTGTGTTCTGAGAATTGAACACAGGGGAAATATAGGCTGCTATAAATCTGAAAGAAATGGAGAGAGAATTGGGGAAAAGATATGAAGGAGCTGGGCATGGTGCTGCATCCTGCCTTTGAGCTGCACCCCAGCCCTCCTGTGATATTTATTTCTTTTTCTCTTTTCTTTCTCCTTTTTTTCTTTATTTTTTTCTGTCTTTCTTTCTTTCTTGTTGGAGTGCCGGGGGCCAGCCCTCAAAGAAGCGGTTAGAGCCTGGGGGGGTCCCTCATTAGGTGGAGATTGAGATGAGGTCGAGAGCGAGTGAGAGTACACTTACACACCATGTATGTTAAGATGCATCTGTTTTAATTAATCTCATGAGTGATATTTATGCTCATTACAACAAGGTATACAAAAAAAAAGGAATTTTTACAGCCTTGTTTTTCCTCAGAGTTAAGTGGGTACATCTTTAACTAGAAAGGCTATTTCCTATAGTGTTTGCTAAGATTAGGGGAGCAGCAGAAAAAAATACAAAAGTGTAAATGAATTATTCTTTTAGTAGAGAGCAGGAACAGCAGAGGAGGAGCAGGGTTAAAGGTTAAAAATGAAGAGCAACTATTCATTAGATAAATCTTTCCTATTTGCTCAGGCAGCTAAAAGAGAGTTAAGAAGTTTTAGGTGAGCAGAGAGTTTGGCAAATTTTTCTGTCTTGAAGCTTCCTTTACTTATGATAAGAAACCTAAGTTCTCTTGACTCAGCTGCCGGTATTTGTGGAGTTAATGGATACCTCTGAGCCAGGCCTAGGCCTTTGTTCTCCTGATGACTGCATCCTGAGCCTCTTAAAAATCTTTTAATGTGGAAGCAAAGCCCAAATTTCCAGAATAAAATAATGTAAAGTGAGAAATGTCATATGTCCCTTAGTTAGCAGGCTGAGCCTTGTTCTAAGCCTTAACTGGTTAAGGTAACGTCGCATTGGAGACCATGATGTATGAAAGAGTTAAGACCTCAGGGTATAAGGGCTGTTTACAGTCCATGTCTATCTGAAGTACATTCTATGCTGATGCCAAGAGTGCATAAAAGAACTATGTGCTAACCATGGACATCAAGTGTGCGCATAAGTGCTGGCCACAAACTTAGTAGGATTTCATAAGGTTAACAGGTTTTCTTAAGGGTTAATGAAAATAGTCAATTGAATGGTAAACGGGCAGAAGTATGCAATATACTTTTGGATAATAGGTAAAATATTAACGTGTGGCTAAAGGGTTTCGGGAATAATGTGTTTTCTTAAAACAATGAGATTTTTTTTAGCCGGGCTTGGTGGCGCATGATTGTAATCCTAGCATTGGGAGGCTGAGACCGGAGGATCCGGGTTTGTGGACATCCTCAGCTACCTAGTGAGGCACTCCACAACTTAGTGAGACTCGGTTTCAAAATAAGGAATAAAAAATAGGGCTGGGGGTGTAGCTCAGAGGGAGAATACCCCTGAGTTCAATCCCCAGTACCACCAAAAAAATTTTAAAAACAATGAGATTTTCTGTAAGACTATGCTTTTAATCTTTTTTGTTTTGTTTTGTTTTGGTACTGGGGATTGAACTCAGGGACATTCTACCTCCGAGCTATACCCCCAGCCCTATTTTTTATTCTTTATTTTGAAACCGAGTCTCACTAAGTTGCAGAGTGCCTCACTAGGTAGCTGAGGCTGGCCTCAAACCCGGATCCTCTGGTCTCAGCCTCCCGAATGCTGGGATTACAAGCATGGGCCACACACCCGGCTTGTTTTTAATCTTTACATGTGATGTTTTTCTGTAGTATGAATCAAAATTGCCTGATGTTTTTCTTCTGATGTTTTTCTCAGATGATCTTCCTTGTATGATTGTATAAAAACACCTGAATAAACTCTGTGCTTCAGTATTCACTGATAGTCCTCCCGAGAACATGGAGTCTTGACTCTTTAATCAATCCTCACTTTCTCCTCTCAGGACCATCCAATTGTGCCAGCAGGTTCTGGCATATGGTGCCCGGAGCAGGGATCTGAAGGAGATGGGTAGTGAAGGACACTGCGGAGGTAACCCGGGATGACAGGATTTTTTGTAAGTGGAAACGCAGCACAATTTTATCTTTTCTCAGGAATAACATTCAATAAAACAATGGGCCAAGGAAATAGTCTACTTTTATTTATTCAATTATTAAAAAGCATGCTAAATACTAGAGGCGCAAAAGTTAGTCGCCATAAGCTTACTGAGTTTTTTAATTTTGTAGAGGAGGTTTGCCCCTGGTTTCCAGAAGGAACTCTAGATCTTGATATTTGGATAAAAGTAGGAGGGTAAGCTGGGCGTGGTGGCGCATGCTTGTAATCCCAGCATTCGGGAGGCTGAGACCAGAGGATCCGGGTTCGTGACCAGCCTCAGCTACCTAGTGAGGCACTCCGCAACTTAGCAAGACCCGGTTTCAAAATAAAGAATAAAAAATAGGGCCAGGGGTATAGCTCGGAGGTAGAATGCCCCTGGGTTCAATCTCCAGTACTGCAAAAAAAAAAAAAAAAAAGTAGGAGGGTGTTTACAGGATTACTATATGGTTCATGGACTGAATAAAATGCCTGTAGACATATTTGGGCTTTGGACTCTGATCAAAGATAGCTTAGATTTAAGACATGAAACGAAGAAAATGGAAAAGGTTTTAAAGCCGTCAGGGGACACAGGTGATTTACCTATTGTACCCTCAGCTCCTATAGAGGGCACAGATTTAGTAGATTCTAATGATTTAAAACAAGAAGGTAGTAAGCCTGTTATAATGTGCAGTAAAGACACTCCTCTGATTACCATGTCTAGTGCAAAGGAATCTGCCCCAGATCTTAAACTCTTACAGTCTGAATTAGAACAGCTGCGGCTTTTTGTCAGGCAGTTAAGTAAGAATAAACAGCATAAACATTCTTCTCCTTCAGTTATCGCAGGACTTGACCCTCTACCTAAAAGTCTCTCATTGTTGCCTCAGCAGTGATAGGTGGAGGCAACAATGATTTCTGTAATATCAATAATATTTCTGTAATATAATAATAATGATAATATTATTATTTTAATAAATAATAAATATTTTAATAAATAGTAAATATTTTAATAAATGATAAATATGTTAATAATTATGAATAATAAAAATATTTCAATAATATTTCTGTAATACCAAATAATATTAATACCAAAATAATAATATTTCTGTAATACCAAAAGGACTTTGGTTGCTCCTGGAGTCATTGATGCTGATTATGAGGGTGAAATTAAGATCATTGTTCACTCTCCTGTTAATACTTCTGTGATTTTAAAAGGACAGCAAATAGCTCAATTAAGTCTTTTACCCAAAGTAAGTACAAAAAATAAAACCATGACTTCCAAAAGAGGGGATCAAGGTTTTGGTTCCTCGGACGCTTATTGGGTACAAGCTATGGGTAATCAGTGTCCTGAGTTAGTTCTAAAAATATATGAAAAACATTTAAAGGTCTCCTGGGTACCGGTACTGATGTGTCTGCCATTTCTACCAAACAATGGCCTTCTCCCTGGCCTAAAAAGCCTTCTGTAACTCGGTTGCAGAGAATTGGTCAATCACAGTGCCCAGGCATTTTCAACAATTGAAAATCAACAAGTACTTTACTTTAATTATAACTTACCCTGGACAGTTTCTGTTTTAGCAACAAAGCATACTCCAACTGCAGTTTTATGGGAAAATGGACCTTTGCATTGGTTACATTTGCCTGTATCTCCTTTAAAAGTTTTAAATCCTTATCATAAAGCTGTTGCTATGTTGGTTCAAATAATTAGAATAGAATCTCACAAATATTTTGGTAAAAGAACCTTCTAAAATTGTAGTTCCTTTTACTAAACAACAAATTGATTGGCTTTTTCAAAATTCTGTTTCTTGGGCTACTGTTTTTGTTAATTTTATGGGCACTATTGAGATACATTATCCAAAAGATAAACTTACAATTTGCCAATTGTACATCTGTGGTATTTCCTTTTGTCATTAAACAGCACCCTTTACCAGATACCTGTACTGTTTTCACTGGTGGGTCTTCCAATGGATGGGCTGTTTATGTTATAAAAGACAAATCTTATGTTTTGAAGACTCTGCCTGCTTCTGCTCAGGTAGTTGAATTATGAGCTGTGGCGGCTGTCTTTCAACAATTGGCTGATACTATCTTTAATTTATACAGAGAGTCATTATGTGGCAGGAGCTTTAAATGCACAAGCTGACCTTAGTACTCAGATTGTTGAAGTATCTCCGAAAAAAAAAAAAAAAAAAAAAGCTAAACTATACCTATTCAGGACTAAAATTTTAAAAAGCTTTTTCATCTTTCTGCAAGCTATTCCAATATTGTCACAAAACAGGTATCCCCTACAATCTTCAAGGTCAAGGTATTGTAGAACGTGCTCATGGATCTCTCAAAAATACAATTAATAAATAAAAAAGGGGGAGTCAGACCCTATTTCTCCCCATAACTTACTAAAACACTCTCTTTTCAATTTAAATTTTTTGAATACTTATGCTCATGGCCATTCAGCAGCTGACCGCTTTTGGCATTCTTCCACTAAAGACAACTTTGCTTATGTTAAATGGAAAAATCTGTACATGCATCAAAGGGGAGGACCCGACTCAGTAATTCTATGGGGTTGAGGCCATGTTTGTGTTTTTCACAGGATGAAAATGAAGCCTGCTGGTTACCAGAACATTTGGTACGGCATGCACAACCACCAGACATTGACCCTGATCCTCAAGTTGCTGATGCTGATGTTCCTGATGCACCAACTTCCGAGGACATCAGCTGAAGTTTATTGGGCGTATGTTCCTGATCCACTTTTACTTCACCGTGTATTATGGGAAGAAAAATAAATTATGGTGATGGTAAACAACTCTCGACTCCTCGGTCTTCCAGAGATTGGATATTACAACCTTCCAAAAGAAGTTCTAATTAATTATGCTGGACTGGGTGTGGGTGCACCTATTTCTTTTTCTAAAAATGTTACTGTTCCTGGCTGTTTAACACTAAAATCTATTATATTACATAAATTTGGACCTTATGGTTGCAAATTGCAAGGAATGGTTTTGGGGGGACCTAAAGGTTACAAAGTGAAAAATTTTACTGCTTCCTAATCTCAGCTGCCATAAAAAATATAATAATAATAATAATAATAATAATAATAATAATAATAATAATTCCTTATAGAAAAGATGCTAATCCCATACCTAAAATTGGAGTAGCTTGTGTTGACCCCCCATATGCTTTGCTTATAGGGAAGATAGACGAACTTCAATGATGATACTTTAAATTTTTCTTACTATGATTGTAAGCTTTCTTCTTGTATATTATTAGTTTCTTCTGGCATGCAAGTGATGATTGTTAAACAACCTCCTTTTGTGTTATTACCTGTAAATCTTACTGAACCTATAATGATAGAGGGTTACAAGTTCTTAAAGAACTTGATAAGGCTTTGAGCCACCCTCACCATTTTGTGGGTCTTTTAATGGCTGGAATTGCTGCTTTACTTTCTTTATTAGCTACTGCTACTACTGCTGCAATTGCTTTATCTCAGGAAGTCCAGACAGCACACTATTTTGATCAAATGTAAAAAAATGTTACTTGTACTTTGGGTACTCAAGAATCATTAGACATAAAATTAATACATAGACTTAATGCTTTATATAAGGTGGTAGAATATTTGGGTGATGAAATCAATGATTTAAGAGATAATGTTAGGGAACTTAGAATTAGGACTGGATTACAATGTCATGCTACAATGAGTTGGATTTGTGTTACTCAAAAGGAATATAATAAGAGTTATCATAACTGAGATAGGGTTAAGGGTCATATACAAGGAGTTTGGCATCATGAGAATTTATCCTTAGATTTGTTAAAGCTATATCACAAAATTGTTGACAAGGAAAATGCTGGTCCTCTAAATTTTGACACAGCAAAAGCGGCCCAATCCATCTTAGAAAAATTAAAAGGTATGATGCCTTCCTGGTCTTCTTGGCACTCTTTTACATCTTTAATAGGTGGACTTGTAGGTGTTAGAATTCTGGTAATTTTAGCTTTATGCTTGCTGCCCATATTAGCGGGCGCCTTTGTCAGCACTATATAGAAAATCAAGGCTGAGATGCATGGAATTAAGCTTTGTACAACCCCCTCTACAGGAGCTGGTAGTCAATGATGGGTAAGATCCTTTTGAGAGCTTGACCAACCTAAGACAGGACATAAATGAAAACATTTATGCTCCTATGATGGGTAAGGCTTTCTTCTTAAAAAGGACAACCTAAAACTGGCACAACTTTCTGTATGCTTAATATGATATTGAAATCTTTTGCTTTTAATAAATAAAAAAGGAGGAGATGTCGGAGACCATGATGTATGAAAGAGTTAAGACCTCAGGGTATAAGGGCTGTTTACAGTCCATGTCTATCTGAAGTACATTCTATGCTGACGCCAAGGGTGCATAAAAGAACTATTTGCTAACCATGGACGTCAGGTGTGTGCATAAGTGCTGGCCACAAAGTTAGTAGGATTTCATAAGGTTAACAGGTTTTCTTAAGGGTTAATGAAAATAGTCAATTGAATGGTAAACTTGGGCAGAAGTATACAATATACTTTTAGATAATAGGTTAGGTAAAATATTAACGTATGGCTAAAGGGTTTCGGGAATAATGTGTTTTCTTAAAACAATGAAATTTTCTGTAAGAGTATGTTTTTAATCTTTACATGTGATGTTTTTCTGTAGTATGAATCAAAATTGCCTGATGTTTTTCCCAGATGATCTTCCTTGTATGATTGTATAAAAACACCCTGAAAAATAAACTCTGTGCTTCAGTATTCACTGATAGCCCTCCCAAGAACATGGAGTCTCGACTCTTTAATCAATCCTCACTTTCTCCTCTCAGGACCGTCCGATTGTGCCAGCAGGTTCTGGCACTTTTCTCCTTCCTTCCTTCCTTCCTTCCTTTCTTCCTTCCTTCCTTCCTTCCTTCCTTCCTTCCTTCCTTCCTTCCTTCCTTCCTTCCTTCCTTCCTTCCTTTTCTTTCTACTTGGGGATTGAACCCAGATGCATTCTACCTGTAAGCTATACCCTCCAGCCCATTGTTATTTCTTATTTGGAAACAGGGTCTCCGAGGGTTGCTGAGAGCCTTGCTAAGTTGCTGGAGCTGACTTGGAACCTGAAAGCCTCCTGTCTCAGCATCGCAAGTACATGACAAGCATGCACCACCACACCTGGCTTCAAGGCCCTTTGTTTAATATTTTATTTTGAATCAGGGTTTCACTAAGTTACTGAGAGTCTTGTTCAACAGTCTTGAGGCTGGCCTGGAACCTGTGGTTCTCCTCTCTCAGTCACCCAAGTACAGGGATTATAGGCATGTACCACTCAGTCTACCAGGCTGCTTGTCTTTTTATAACTGGAGGAAATATGAGTGTTCAGTTTTAAACCTGTGAAAAAATGGTCCAATTTAGGGAAAAATTGATTCAATATTCATCTCATAGGACAGAGTTACTAAATTCCTATAGCTGAGCATGTTGGCAGATGCCTATAATTGCAGTACTTGAGAGCTGAGACACGAGGATCACCGGTTCGAGGACAGCCTCAGCAAGTAGTGAGATTCATCAACCTAACAAGACCCTGTTTCAAAATAAAAATATCTGGGTGTGGTGGCACATCTTTGTCATCCCAGTATTTGGGAGGGTGAGACAGGAGGATTGCAGGTTCTAAAGCCAGCCAAGGCAACTTAGCAAGGCTTTGAGCAACCTAGTGAGACTGTTTCCAAATAAGATATAAAATCAAGCTGCGGGTGTAGCTTGGAGGTAGATTGCTTCTGAGTCAATCCCCAGTTCCAAAAAACAAAAAAACAGAAACAACAAAAACAAAATAAAAATAAAATAGGGCTGGGGGTGTAGTTCAGAGGTAGAATGTCTCTGGATTCAATCCCCAGTTCCAAAAAACAAAAAATAGAAACAACAACAATAATAGCAACAAAAAATAAATAAAATAGGGCTGGGAGTGTAGTTCAGAAGTAGAGTGCCCCTGGGTTCAATCCCCAGCACCACATACACACACACACATACACACACACACACACACACACACACACACACACACACAGAAATTACTGTATTTTTCAAAATAGCTAGAGAGGATTCTGAATGTTCCCACCATAAACAAATAATAGATGTTTGAGGGGATGGATATGCTATCTACCCTGATACGTTCATCACAGATTTTAAACATGTATCAAATTATCATACAATAAGTACGAATAATTATTATGTTAATTAAAAATGAAATGGTTAAGCCAGGCGTGGTGGCACATGCTTGTAATCCCAGTACTTGGGAGGCTGAGACAGGAGGATCACAGGTTCGAGGCCAGCCTCAGCTATTTGGTGAAGCCCTCTGCAACTTAATGAGACCGTGTTTTGAAATAAAGAATAAAAAATATGGCTGAGGGTGTAGTTCAGAGGTAGAATACCCATGGGTACAATCCTCAGTACTGCAAATAAATAAATAAAAACAATATAAATAAAATAGATAAAAGGTTAGTATGTGAGGTTAGTATGAGGTTTCCTGATTGAATGTTTGGAAGGATAAAGGCAGTGGAGTAGGCTGTGTAAAGGAAAACTAGTTGGAGGGAGCAGAAGTGGAGGGTGACGTTGGCATTCCCATGTGAACGAAGGTCTCCAGAGATCAGAAACAGCAGTTACTGGGTGAGCCAGGGTGGTTTCTGATGTGCTGAGAAAGTGTCTCTTTTTTTGTTTCTTTCTCTGAGGTTGAACCCAAGGGCATTCTACCATGGAGTTATACTTTCAGACCTTTTTTTTTTTATTTTGAGACAAGGTCTTCCTAAATTCCTCAGGCTCCTTGAGGTTGTGATCCTTCTGCCTCAGCCTCTGGAGTAGCTGGGATTACAGGTGTGCACCACTGTGCCCAGCTAGGAAATATTACATTTGTAAGTAAAGCAGGGTCTTAGCTGAGCATAGAGGGGCACAATTGTAATCCCAGTATGTGGGAGGCTGAGAAAGGAGGATTGCAAGTTGTGATCAGCCTCAGCAAGTTAATGAAGCCTTGTTTCAAAATAAAATAATAAAAAAGGGCTTGTGGGTGTAACTTGGAGGTAGAAGGTCCAGTACAAAAATAAAAAATAAGCCAGGTGTGGTGGCGCATGCTTGTAATCCCAGCATTTGGGAGGCTGAGACCGGAGGATCCAGGTTTGAGGCTAGCCTCAGCTACCTAGTGAGGCATTCCGCAACTTAGTGAGATTCGGTTTCAAAATAAAGAATAAAAAACAGGGCTAGGGGTATAGCTCAGAGGTAGAATGCCCCTGAGTTCAATCCCCAGTACCAAAAAAAATAAAAATAAAAAACACTTGGTTTTAAATGAAATGGTCTGCGGCTGTTAAGTCTCAGCACTTTCTCTCGTGTGCTGTGATCTTAGTACCTCCTCTGCTGGCTCTGAGTCCTGTGATCACCCCCTGCAAAAGAAGAACACTTGAGTACTGAGGATTAAACCCAGGGACACTCTACCTCCAAGCTACATCCCCAGAACTATTTTTAATTATTTATTTTGAAATAGGGTCTCACTAAGTTGCACAAGGCCTCACTATGTAGCTGAGGCTGACTGAGAACTTGTGATCCTTCTGTCTCAGCCTCCCAGTACTGGGACTACAAATGTTTGCCCCCAGGCCTGGCTCCCAGTCCTATTTTTATTCTTTATTTTGAAACAGGGCCTCACTAAATAGTATAAGAAAAAACAAAACCTTGGTTTTCAATGAAATGGTCTGTGGCTGGTAAGTGTCAGCATTTCTCTTGTGTCCTCTTCAGTAAAAATTGAAGGAAAGCATTTAAACATAAAGCTATTTGTTATAAAAGAACAACATCTTTTTTGAAATTAAAATAATACAGAAATAATGAAATCTCTTGTATAAAAATTCATTAGATTTACTTAAAAAACTTTCAGTAAAAAATGAAAAAGTAAAAGTTCCATCAATACTTGAAAATAAATACTTCTCATTAGGAAGGAGGAAACTGTAATCAATCTAGCAATACCTTAGCATTTTTCCTATTAGACTCAAAACATTTTAAATAAGCAATAACTTCCAGTGTCAGAAACATAGTGAAGCCTGAGAAACTCATAAAGTAGTTGAAGGAACAGAACTTGATACCTCATGTTCAGACTTGGGTCTACACATTTTCATTCAGTAATTTGTATTTTGGTGCTAGGAGCTGGAGCCACACTGAAGCGATAGTAAGTTACTGATTAGCTATGCTTCCTGTATACGTGAAACTGATGCCTGTTGACCTTTAAGTCAACTCTGCTAGCTGACCTCTAGGTCAACCATATGGTTAACTCCCCTTAGACACCTGGAATGCCTGATTTCAAAGTTCCTGCCTTTTCTGTTTAACCATGCTGTCTTTTTCCGGTGATCTGCAAGATATTTCCTTGATATATGTGACAGATGGAGTCTGAATGTCTCGTGGGAATTGATAACTTACATCTACACATCTTGAACAAATTTCATGTCCCTATGCTTTTGTTTTTTCTAAAATGCTTAAAAAACCCTGATGGTCCTAAATAAAGCAGCATTTGTTCCCATAGCAAGTTGTCCAGAGTTTTGTGTGTCTGTGGCGCCTTGTCTTGTCTTTGTCTTATTTTCAGCTCCTAGTTCGTCTGCAGAGACTCACAACTGCCCAGCTCATAAGTAGCATTTTGGAATTTTATCTCACAAGAACAAAGATCATGAGACAGTATTTTTAAAAAAAAATCTTTCTTGTAGAATTGTTTCAAGAACAATCTCAGAATTACTCCATTTTAATATTCTTGGTAGCATTATAATCAAATAGACCTGATGCCTGTCCTCAAAAATAATTATAAGAAAACACTAAAAAAAAAATCAATACACTTGGAAATAATATCACTGGTTTCTCATTAAGTTTCCACTTTTGGAAAAGTTCTAGATTATATTAATTTCTTTCATTTTACTCTCCCAGTGTAAAAAATGACAAAATGAAATGTCATTCTACATATGTATCTTCTTTTGTATATAACTTTTCTCTTACCTAATGTAAATGTAATAAAATATTTGAAATACAGTAATATTTTGAAATATTAAAGATTATCATAAGTGTAGAACTAAATAACACTTGGAAACTTTATCCAATAAAAGTAACTTCATTTATTTAAATGGCATTAAGCTTTGTGAGCTTTCATTTCTGCACATTCTTGAAATGGGTAAAATATACTATTTCCCAAAATGTATACTTTGATTTTATTATTTGTTCACTATTCCCAAATTGTATACAGAATTCTGTATATGCTTTCTGTATATGTTCCCCCCACATTAGTGAAATTTCCACAGAGAAATAGAACTAACAGAATCTGATTAGGTAGACTAGAGAGATGATAGAGATAGATGAGAGATGAGAGAGGACAGGTAGGTGATAAAGATGATAGGTAGAGATAGATGATACTGTTGACAGATAAGAGGCTCTTTATAATGAGCTATCAGGTCACACAATTATAGAAGCTGAGAAGTTCCAGAATCTGCATTTGCAAACAAGCAGATGGTATAATTTAGTATGACCCTAAAGTCCTGGTTGAGGACAGGAGTAAACAGATGCCCCAGATCTAGCAATCAGCCATAAAAAGAAAAAATTCACTTTCCCTCCACCTCGTGTTCTATGCAGACCCTGGAGAGATTGTACAATGCCTACCCACATTGGCTGGGGAAAGCTGGTCTACTGAGTCCACTGGTGCAAATGCTAATCTCATATAGAAACACCCAGATACACCCAGCTGTGAGTCCCCCCAAGACAGAGTCAAGTTGACATATACAATTAACTACCATACTGTATTTATACTCAAATTTACATACTACTTCTATTCATATTCCCCATGTTTTAGACACCAGTAACACTCTCACAAGTCTCTCTTTTTGCTTTCACTCCTCCATTCTATTCTGAGGGTGACATATTCAAAATTTAAGACAGAGCCAGACATGGCAGTGCACAATTGTGCCCCAGCTATTTGGAGGCTGAGGCAGAAAGATTTCTTTAGTTCAGGAGTGTGTGAGGGAGCCTGAGCCACACTGTGAGAACACCTCTCAATCCCCCTTCTTCTCTTCTCTCATCCTGCCCCTCCCCTGTGGACACTTGGACATTATTCACATGCTGCTGATACTTGCTTGACTCAATCAACACTTGTTTACTCCTCTGCTTGTAATACCACAGTCCCAAATACAGTCATGACTTCTCAGCAGACATTTTCCCAGGGATAGCATGATCCCTTGATGGTTATTGCCTGAAACAATTATGAAAAGTAGAAATTGATATGAATCCATGATTTTGTAATTCTCCCATTCCATTCACATTTATGTTAGGGATTCTGTTTTTCATTTATTTAATGTTTTATCATTTATTATTGATTTTTGCTTATGTTTTGTTGAAATGGAGATTGAACTCAGAGGTGTTCTACCACCAAGCTACACCCTAAGCCCTATTTTGTTTTGATTTAGAAAAATTTCTTACTACATTGCTGAGAGTCCTGATAAATTTCTGAAGATGGCTCCAAATACGTGATCCTCCTTTCTCAGCCTTCCAAATACTGAGATAACAGGTGCACCATCACACCAAGGGTTGAATGAGTGCTGTGTACATGTATGCCTCTACCAGCTTGTACCTCATTAAGATGTGTGATTAGAACACACCAATAAAAATTTTTCAAAATAGATATATTTTTAAAGAAATAAACATTATAGCTCAGTCCCTGTGGAGGAGTATTTGGATGTGGAGCCCAATGGAAAATATTTAGTCATAGTCATGAAGGATTCATCTTCACGAATAAATACTGGGATGTCTGAGATCATCTTATATATGTGCAAAAAACCTCAGTAAAATCTCTAAGGCTTAGGATATGGTGCCAAAACTTAATAAATTAGATCTAAGTAAAAATCTGCACAAAAAAGAAATGTTGAAAATATTTTTTCATGCCGGGCGTGGTGGCGCACGCTTGTAATCCCAGCATTCGGGAGGCTGAGACCGGAGGATCCGGGTTGGTAGCCACCCTCAGCTACCTAGTGAGGCACTCCGCAACTTAGTGAGACTCGGTTTCAAACTAAAGAATAAAAACCAGGGCTGGGGGTATAGCTCGGAGGTAGAATGCCCCTGAGTTCAATCCCCAGTACCGCAAAAAAGAAAATATTTTTTCATGTAATATTGACAATTTGAATTTCTTCTTTTGAGGAGTGTCTAAATGTATTTTGCTTTAAAAAAGCATCTTTTCTTCTAATGAACAGCTGTGAAAAGATTATTAATCAAGAAAGAGATAACTAGTTTTCCCAGTTTTGTAGGGAAAATGTTGTTTTCTCCAAAATATGTTTTTGCACCTTTGTCAAAAATCAATTAGCAAGCCGGGTGTGGTGGTGCACACCTATAATCCCAGCATTTGGGAGGCTGAGACCGGAGGATCTGGGTTCGCAGCCAGCCTCAGCTACCTAGTGAGGCCCTCCGCAACTTAGTGAGACCTGGTTTCAAAATAAAGAATAAAAAATAGGGCTGGGGGTATGGCTCGGAGGTAGAACGCCCCTGAGTTCAATCCCCAGTACCGCAAAAAATAATAATAATAATAATAAATAAATAAATAAATAAATAAAATAAATTAGCTATGAGTGTGGATTTTTTTCTGTATGCTCTATTCTGTTTCATTGTTCAATGTGTCTGTTTTTGTGCCAATACTATGCTGTTTTTATTACTATGGCTCTAGATAGACATACAATGTATTCTATTCAGTAGTAAAGAGTAACAAAGTTATGTTATTTCCAGGAAAATGGATGGATCTGGACAACATTATGTGAAGTCTGACTAGCCAGTCACAGAAAATAAAGGGTTATGTTTTCTTTCATATGCAAAAGCTTGAGAGTAATTGGGGTATAAGAAGAAATTTAGTTAATGGAAGATAAATTTTAGAGGATTGAGGGAAATGACGACGGGGAGGAGAGAGAGGAAAATTAACGAAGGAAACACTTCCACTGAAAATACTTACCTTTGTGAGACGTAGGTGTGCTGATTTCTATATCTAGTATGGGGAAGGGGGGAATGGAGAGAATGCTAGGGGAAAGCTCAATGATTCTGTGTGCATGTATGTCATTATTATCAGACTTGGACTTCTCAGAGTGGCATTTGGGTCACATTGACTCAAAATCCAGGAAGTATCTTGAAAATGAGTTGAGCAATCACATAACAAAGAAGACACATCATGGATAAAGATATGAGGATATTTGCATGCTGAAAACTTCTTAGAAAATCTTTAAAACCAGGAGTCTCATCCATGTCGACAGAAAATGATAACCCTCTACCAAAATATCTGCAATTTGCATTGGATTTAAAGAGTAATGAAATCAAATACAACACTGACATTCGTAACCTTGAATCTCTGGAGTAAAATTTGTCGCCCAAATGATACTAATCTTTTCTGCAAATGCAACGCAGAGTCCATTGTTGGTGATTTCTTGTGACACGTCCCCGAGGAACACGTCTTCCCAGATATCATCTGGAACCACAAGACCAGCCCAGACCCAACCAAAAGCAGAAGTTGAATAATCACCTGATAGAGCTCTAGAGTCCCTGGGAAATGGGTAAAGAGACAGGAGGTCTACTTTGTCCCTGAGATTGAGGTCAAATGAACTGTACTTGTTCTGAACAGAACACAGTTACTGTTTACACAAAATTATGATATGTGTTCATGTATAATTTAACTTCTATCACTTCCACACACTGTGGAAGAAATAAAACAATTGAATAAATCACTTAACAAAGAAATAAAAATTTGTTGTATACCACCCATCACTTAATTTATGTTTCTTACATGTGCATACATATATATATTCTTATTTTTTTAAACATACATCCAACCCCCAAAATAGACACAAGTTTTTCATCTGTTCCTCTGAGTTATGGTAACATGAATCTGCATAGATTATTTCCCAATCCAGAATCTCCCATATTGAGCTCCACTTTTTCTATATCAGTGTAGTAATTGAATGTTAACACACTAGATGTTTTTTCTTTAAGCCACAGGTGTATAATTAAATCAACTGTTACAAATATATTAATCAGTTTTTTATTTTTTTATTAGTTGGTGCATTGTAATCAAACATCTTAGGTATAAGCAAATAAAGCCATATATGCACACATTTATCATTTAAGCCCTTCCCAATTCCCACCCCACTCCCTCACCCTCCCTCCTTCTCAAGTTCAGTTTAGTGACTGACTTTGATATATTTCTGATTTTATTTTTTGGGGTGCTATTGTGAGTGGAATTGTTTTCTGGATTTCTGTTTCAGTAGATTTATGGTTGGCATATAGGAAAGCTTCTGATTTTTGAAGATTGATTTTTTTTGTCATAAATATATCAAAGGATACCCCACCCCACCATCCATCACCTTCAGTTAAATCAACTTTTTGCTTATCTAGGGTTTCTCCTATTTCATCTGGAGTCCCTCTTATGTCCCGTCTTCTTCCTAGCATCCGCATATTAGGGAGAACATATGCTTTTTTACTCTGTCGCTGACTAATCTTACTTAACATAATATTTTCCAGTTCCATCCATTTCCCTGTTTTCTTAGCTGTGATTTTCCTGAGTTCTCTGTATATCCTAGACATTAGATCTCTATCAGAAGAGTAGCTGGCAAAAAATTTTCTCCACTCTGTGGGCTCTCTATGGAGGTTCTTGATAATTTCCTTTGCTGCACAGAAGCTCTTCAGTTTAACGCAATCCCATGTATTGATCTTCCTTTGAGTTGCTTGTGCTTTTGGGGTCTGGTGGAGAAAGTTTTTACCTGTGCCTATGTGTTGTAGTTGGGCCTATGTCCTCTTCAAGTAGCTACAAGGTTTCTGGCCTGACTTCCAGGTCTTTGATCCACCTAGAATTGACTCTTGTGCAGGGTGAGAAAGTGGGGTTTATTTCCATTTTCCTGCATATGGTTAACCAGTTTTGCCAATACCATTTGATAAAGAGGCTATCTTTTTTCCAGTGTATGTTTTTAGCTCCTTTGTCAAAAATCAGTTGACTGTAAGCACATGGGTCTGTTTCTGAATCTTCTATTCTGCTCCATTCATCTATGTGTTTGTTTTTGTGCCAATACCATGGCTTTTTTTATTACTGTGGCTTTGTAGTAGAGTCTGAAGTCAGGTATTGTGATACTTCCTGCATGGTTCTTGTTGCTAAGAACTATTTACTTTGGCTATCCTGGGCTTTGTGTTGTTCCAAATGAATTTAAGGACTGATTTTTCTATATCTGTGAGGAGTGACCTTGGTAATTTCATCGGTATTGCATTGAATTTGTAGATTACTTTTGGGGGATGGCCATTTTGATGACATTTATTCTGCCTATCCAAGAGCATGGTAGATTTTTCCATCTTCTAAGGTATTCGTTGATTTCATTTTTCAACTTTTTATAGTTTTTCCTTATAGAGGTCTTTTACCTCTTTGATTAGGCTTATCCCTACGTATTTTATTTTTCGGGGTGCTATTGTGAGTGGAATTGTTTTCTGGATTTCTTTTTCAGTGGATTTATGGTTGACATACAGGAAAGCTTCTGATTTTTGAAGATTGATTTTTTTATCCAGACACTTTCCTGAATTTGTTGATCAGTTCTTTAAGTTTCTTGGTTGAGTTTGTTGTGTCTTCTTAGTATCATGTCATCTGCAAAAAGGGACAGTTTTAGTTCTTCTTTCCATATTTTTAACCCTTTGATTTCCTTCTCTTGCCTTATTACTCTGGCTAGTCTCAAGTACTATATTGAACAGAAGTGGTGATAATAGTTATCCTTGTCTTGTTCTTGTTCTTAATGGGAACTCTTGCAGTTTTTCTCCATTTAATATGATATTGGCTGTGGGCCTATTGTATATTGCCTCTATGATGCTGAGGTATATTGCTTCTATTCTGATTCTGTGCAGTGCTTTCAGCATGAATGGGTGTTGGATCTTGTCAAATGCTTTTTCAGCATCATTTGAGATGATCATGTGATTTTTGTCTTTGATTCTGTTTATGTGATGAATTACACAGATTGTTATCATATGTTGAACCAGCCTTGCATCCCTGGGATGAACCCAGCTTGATCATGGTGTATAATTTTCTTGATGTTGTTTGAATGCACAGTGTCAGTATTTCATTTAGCAATTTTGCATATAAGTTCATCAATGATATAGGCCTATAGTTTTCTATTCTTGGAGCTGTGGTTATTTGGCTTTGGTATTAATATGATGTTCACTTCATAGAATATGTTTGGGGGGGTCTCATTTTTTCAAATTTCAAGGAATAGTTTGAGGAGTATTGGGATTAGCTATTCTATACATGTTTTATAAAATTCATGTGGAAAACCATCTGGCCCTGGGCTTTTATTTGATGGTAAACACTTTATTGGTGTTTCTATCTCTTTGATTGCTATTGGTCAGTTTAAGTTTTATATCTCTTCTTGACTCAATTTAGGAAGGTTATATTTGTCTAGAAATTTGTCAATTTCTTCTAGATTTTTTATTTTGTTGGAGTATAGTTTTTGAAAGTAGATTCTGACGATCCTCTGTATTTCGACACTGTTAGTGGAAATATCACCTTTTTCATCTCTTATTTTGGTAATTTGGGTTGATTCTTTCTTTCTTTTGGCTAGATTGGTCAATGCTTTTTCTATCTTATTTTTTTTTTCAAGAAACCAGCTTTTGGTTTTGTTGATTTTTCTGTATTTTTTTATTCTCTACTTCATTAATTTCTGCTTTGATTTTCATAATTTCCTGTCTTCTACTGCCTTTGGGGATAGCTTGCTCTTGTTTTTCAAGGGCTTTGAGCTGTGTCATTTGGTTATTTATTTGGTGATTTTCTGTTCTTATGTGGGCACTCACTGCTATAAATTTTCCTTAGTACTGTCTTCAAGGTGTCCAAAAGATTTTGGTATGTTGCATCTGTTTTCATTGGTCTCTAGGAATTTTTAAATTTCTCCTCTTACTTCTTCTATGACCCAATCCTTGTTTAGCAGTGTGGTGTTCAATCTCCATGTGTTTACATGGTTACTCTGGGTCTTCTTACAGTTGATTTCTAGTTTCACGCGATTGTGGTCTGAAAAGATGCAGGGAATTTATGTTGCATATTTTGAATTTGCTAGTGCTCACTCTGTCGCGCAGAATGTGGTCTATTTTGGAGTAGCTTCCATGGGCAGCTGAGAAAAAATGTGAATTCAGCTGCAGTTGGGTGAAAGAGTCTATTTGTGTCTAATAGGTCCATTTAGTTTAAGGTATTCTTTAGATCTGAGGTGTCTTTACTGACCTTTTGTTTAGAAGATCTGTCTAGTGATGTGAGAAGAGTAACAAAGTCTCCCAGTATTAGTGTATTGGGATCTATGTGTGTCTTCATATCATACAGAGATTGTTTTATGAATGTGGCTGCACCAATGTCTGGGGCATTGATTTTCATAATTGTTATTTCCTCTTGCTAGATTATTCCTTTTACTAGTAAAAAGTGACCTGCTTTGTCTCTTCTGATAAGCTTAGGCTTGAAGTCTAATTTATCTTATATCATGGTTGTTACTCCTGCTTGTCTTTGAGTTCCATTAGCATGGATTAACTTCCTCCAGCCCTTCACTCTTAATTTGTGGGAATCTTTCTTGTAAGATGTGTTTCTTGCAGGCAGTATATAGATGGATTCTGGGTTTAATCCATTTTGCCACCTTGTGCTTTTTATTTGGGAGTTGAGACCATTTATATTCACTGTGATTATTGAGAGATGATTTTTAATTCCTAACATTTTGAGTTTTGACTTGTTTGTGGTGGCTTTCTTTCCTGGTTCTGATGTTTACTTGTTACTTCTTCTTTGTAGTTAATCTCTTTGAGTATTTTCTCTAGTCCTGATTTGGAAGACATATTCTTCCAGTATCTGTTTGTCATGGAAGATTTTTATATCCCCATCAATTTTGAGAGTGAGTTTTGCTGGGTAGGAGAATCTTGGCTGCAATTTATTTTCTTTCAGAGTTTGGAATATGTTACTCCAGCCCCTCCTGGATTTCATGACTTCATTTGGGAGGTCTGGAGTGATTCTAATTGGTTGGCCTCTAAATGTCACTTGGCCTTTTACTTTTGTTGCCTTTAGAATTCTTTCCTTAGCCTCTACATTAGTCTACTTGATTATTATGTGGCATGGTGTACCTCTTCTTAGGTCTTGTATCGAGGGAGTTCTATATGTTTCCTGTGCCTGTGTGTCAATTTCTCTATGTTTGGAAAATTCTCTGATATTACTTCTTTGAAAAGATTGTTTATTCTATTAGTTTCAACTTCTCTTCCCTCTTCTATGCCTATTATTCCTAGGTTAGCTCTTCAAAAATTGCCCCAGATCTCATCAATCACCAGTTCACACTGTCGATTTTTTTTTCTAAATTATGTAGTATGGATTCATTTTTGGAATGGTCATCTTCCAAGAGTGATATTGTATTCTCAATGTGGTCTAATCTGTTTATAGTTTGTATTGATGCCTTCACTTCAGTTATTACATCTTTCACTTCCTTCAATGCTTCTCTTTGGTTCCTGTTCAGGGTGTCAAATTCTTTATTTGTTCCTTTATTTCTTTCCAATTCCCCCTGCATTCTTTCCAAAAATCTTGTTCTAATTCTAGTATTAAAGATCTGAATTGTTCTTCTCATAATCTCTGCCATTCTGTTCGATGAGATCTGTTATTGAGGGGTTGTGGTGGCTCATTGTTTCTTTGCAATTTTTCTTTCTCATGGTTCCTCTGTTCTTAAATTTATATCTTTGCTGCTCTTGCAAGTTTTCTCATCCAATCTCTGCAGTGGCGGTTTAGAGGAGTCTGCTGGTATATACAGGAACAGGCTGTGTTCAGTGGCAAAGGTAGGGTGTCACAGTGATGAATGCAAGAAAAAAGTAGAGGGTATGATCCAGTGGAATAAGAGGTTGAGTGTGTTGAGGTGATATATTGTAAAGATGAGCAATAGTGGATATGTTGGGGGATTCTGGTAGTCAGTGTAGAGTTTTAGGTGTGGTAGTATGTGATGGTTTTGATATGAGACAGGGAAAAAAGGAAAAAGAAAAAAACCTTGAGGATATAGATGGGAGAGTGGGAGGGAAGCTTGTAAAAGGGATGAGGAGAGTCAACAAGCTAAGGAAAAAATAACAAAGCAACCAGTCATCCAAACATAAAAAAATCAAGGCAATACAAAATGAGAACAGAGTAAAAACACATAAAACATAACACACACACACACACACACACACACACACAAACAACCCCCACCAAAAAAAAAAAAAAACAGCAACAAGAAACAAAAACAAAAACCCTTCTAGTTTGTAAGTACAGAACTGAGATGGCCTCTGCAGCTCTTTTGGATCTGCATGGATATTTTCAGCTTTTAAATGGCTGCTCACTCTATTAAATTTTCAAGTGTGTTTCAGGTATTATTTGCTGTCAGTGCGGGCAGGGAATTCCACTAATGCCTCTCCCACTGCAAGCTTGTGTCTCTGAGCTCTCCACAGGGCCTGTCTGCATCTCTCTGCCTTTGCTGGTGATGGGAGTGCAATTTATATGCCAGGCATTTTCCAGGGTGCCTGGAACTTCTCCATGCCCTATGTGGACTGAGTCCCTCCTGCACTTCTGCCCTTATCCAATCACTTGAAGGGCAAGTGACAGAGTCTGCACTTGGTATAGGGGTCCCTGCACCCCAAGGGTGCAATTTAACTTACAGATCCCTGCTGCTCTGGTTCCATTGGGAGGGGTGATCTGGGGTGTCCTTGCCACAGGCTTAAGACGGTTATAACAGGTATTCTTGATTGTTGTTAATCTTGCAGCAATATGGCCCTGATTAGAGTGTAGAATTCCATAGTCTCTTACTCCACTTCTGGTCGTTGGGTGTGCAGGAGGTCGTTGGAGGCCTTGGTGCTAATAGACGCTGCTCTTGGCGGCTGGCAAAATGGTGTGCACCAGCTCCTTTATTCTCCCTGGATTCTGTTCAGCTGCTTTTGTTGTTTACTCACTTTTTTGTTGTTGTTGTTGCTTTGCTTTTCTTTCTTTCCGTCAAGAAGCTGCTTTTGTGGCAGTTTTGATTCAAGCTCTGTAGTACAGTTGATTGCTGCTCCGATTGTACATGGCGAGGTGAGCTGGGGTGGTCCCACAGGGGCTTAAGTTGATCATACTGTGTGTTCTGGCCACTGCAGAAAGTGCAGGGATATAATGCCTTGGTAGGATGTGGAGTTGTGGAGCTTACTCCATGTCTGTTCCCTGGGTCCAGAGGAGGTCGCTAGATATCAAAGAGTTGGTAGAATCACTATGCCGGGTGACCGGCTTAATGACTGCCAATCTGCAGCATGACACTGGTGCCACGCAGGTGAGCCCCTTTCCTCTTCCTGGTCAGCTTTCTTGGTCAGCATTTTGTTGCTTGTTCACTTTTTTGCTGCTCTTTTTCTTCTGTCAAGAAGTTGCTTCCATGGCAGATTGGATTCGAGCTCTCAGCGTCTGAGGAGAGGTGTTTCACTCAGACATCATCTTGACCATCAATCTGAAGACATTCTTTACCTCTGTAGGATTTTTCTCCAGTACAAACTTTCTGATGTTCTCTAAGGTGTGCACATTGGGTAAAAATTGTGCGCACTGGGTAAAAATTTTCCCACATTCTTTGCACTTGTAGCATTTGTCACCAGTAAGAATACTCTCATGTTGTCTAAGGTGTGAACTCAGAATAGGCTTGGGTACCTTTTTTAGTTTTAGGTTTCTCTCTAGTATGAATTTTCTGATGTTGTGTAAGGTGTGAGCCCATGCTAAAGGCTTTGCTTCATCCTTTACATTTGTAGGGTTTCTTCCCAATATGAATTCCCTGATGTTCTCTATGAACCTTGGGAAAAGGCCTGGCCACATCCTTTACATAAGCAGGGTTTCTCTCCAGTATGAACTTTGATGCTTGATAAGGTATGAGGTTTGACACAAGGCTTTGTCATATTCTTTATATGTGTAGGCTTTCTATGCACTATGAGTTCTCTTGTAGTGATTAAATAATGTCTGTTTATTAAAGGTTTTGTCACTTTCTGTACATTTGCAGTGTTTCTCTCTACTATGAATTATCTGATGCTGAATAAAATGTGAGCACATTGTAAAAGTTTCCACACATTCTTTACATTCATAGGGTTTCCCTCTATTATTAAGTCTCTGGTGACTTATAGGGTAAAGGCTTGGACAAATTCTTCATATGTGTAGAATCTTATTCCATGATAAGTTCTCTGATGTTTCCTAAGGTTTGAACAAGAGGAAAACGCTTTGCCACATTCTTCACATTTGTAGGGTTCCTCTCCAGTATGAATTCTCTGATGTATTTTAAGGGTTGAACAACAGGAAAAGGCTTTGCCACATTCTTTACATTTGTAGGGTTTCTCTCCAGTATGAATTCTCTGATGAATTGTAAGCTGAGAACCCCGGGGAAAGGCTTTGCCACATTCCTTACATTTGTAGGGTTTTTCTCCAGTATGGATTCTCTGATGAATTGTAAGGTGAGAACGCCAGGTAAAGGCTTTACCACATTCTTTACATTTGTAGAGTTTCTCTCCAGTATGAATTCTGCAATGCATTGTGAGCTGAGAACCCTGGGTAAAGGCTTTACCACATTCTTTACATTTGTAGGGTTTCTCTCCAGTATGAATTCTCTGATGTTTTGTAAGGTTACAACCCCAGGTAAAGGCTTTACCACATTCTTTACATTTGTAGGGTTTCTCTCCTGTATGAATTCTCTGGTGTATTGTAAGGTTTGAACAACGGGAAAAGGCTTTGCCACATTCTTTACATTCATAGGGTTTCTCTCCAGTATGAATCCTCTGATGTTTTGTAAGTTGAGAACCCAGGGTAAAGGCTTTACCACATTCTTTACATTTGTAGGGGTTCTCTCCAGTATGAATTTTTCGATGTTGAATAAGGTCTGAGTGCTGACCAAAGCTTTTGTTACATTCTTTACATTTGTAGCATTTCTCTCCAGTATGAATTTTCTGATGTGTTCTGCAGGTTGAAGCCCGGGTAAAGGATTTCCCACATTCTTTACATTTGTAGGGTTTCTCTCCAGTATGAATTCTCTTATGTGTTGTAAGATTAGAACCCTGGGTAAAGGCTTTGCCACATTCTTTACATTTGTAGGGTTTCTCGCCAGTATGAACTCTTTGATGTTGAATAAGTTTTGAGTGTTCATAAAAGCTTTTGTTACATTCTTTGCATTTGTAGGGTTTCTCTCCAGTATGAATTTTCTGATGTGCTCTACACTGTGAAGCCAGGGTAAAGGCTTTGCCACATTCTTTACATTTGTAGGGTTTCTCTCCAGTATGAAACTTCTGATGTGTACTACGGTGTGAAGCCTGGGTAAAGGCTTTCCCACATTCTTTACATTTATAGGGTTTCTCTCCAGTATGAATTCTTTGATGTTTACTAAGCTTTGAGTGTTGATAAAAGCTTTTGCTACATTCTTTACATTTGTAGGGTTTCTCTCCAGTATGAACTCTTTGATGTTCAATAAGGTGTAAGGATTTAGAAAAGCCTCTGTTACAGTCTTTACATTTATATGGTTTCTCTCCAATATGAGTTTCCTGGTGTTGACTAAGTGATGACTTATTGCTAAAGGCTTTGTCAAATTCCTTACATTTGTAGGTTTTCTCTCCACTATGAACCCTCTGATGATTAATAAGGTATGAATTTTGGTAAAAGCTTTGGCCACATTCTGTACATTTGTAGGGTTTCTCTCCAGTATAAATTCTCTGGTGCTTTGACAGTGTTGAGCAAACTGTAGGAAATGAGGAAAATGAGAATATCAACATAGAGATAAATATTTGAATAGAATTAAAAATTGTGTAAGTGAAGAACTGAGTTAAGAAATAATTATTAAGCCAGGATTGGTAGAGCATAATCCCAATACAGGAGGCTGAGACAGGAAGATCGCAGGTTTACAGCCAGTCTAGGAAACTTAGTGAGGCTGTCAGCAACTTAGTGACACCCTGTTTCCAGAAAATAAAACAGGACTGGTTGCATAGCTAAGGTAAAAGCCCCTGGGTTCCAACCTCAGTACCATAAAAGAAGAAATAGAAAAAAAGGAGAAGGAAGAAAAAAGAATACATCAAAATTTAACAAGCTTAATTATATTCAACTAGTATAAACACACACAAAAAACAAGCTAAAATCACAATATAGGCTATGTTTTCAAATCATACAGAGACTTTTGAAAAAGCAAGATAAAAGTGACATGCCCAAAGGTGTGATGGGTGCACATGTGTATTCCCAGGACTTGGGAGATGAGACAGAAAGATCACAGGTTGAGGACAGTCTCAACAATGTAGTAAGACTCTTAACATAGCAAGGCCCTGCTTCAAATTTAAAAATAAAAAGGTTTGGGGATGTAGCTCAGATGTAGAATTTCCTGGGTTCAGCCCCTAGCACCACAGATACACAAAAATGATGTGTCTTTTATAAGGCCATCATCAACCAATTTCTAAGCACAAATCTGGTAATTCAGAAAGGAGTTGGGGAATATCATCACAGAAAGCAAGAAGAGCCTACCAAGGTGGGCTTGATGTCCCATGCCTGTAATCCCAGTAATTCCCATTACTTGGGAGGCTGAAAAAGAAGGATTACAGATTCAAGGTTCATGGACAGCTTCAACAAATTAATGAGACCATATTTCAAAATCAAAAAAAAAAATAAAAGAGGGCTGGGGAGTGAAACTCAGAGGCAGAATGAACCAATACCACAGACACAGACACACAACAAACAATACGCACAGACAAACACACAAAAACCCACCTTCCAAGAATACTGTCAAGCAATCAAGCAAGGTTGTTCTTAAGAAACACTTACAAACATATGCAAATGCTGAAAAAGTTTAACACCACCTGATCTACAATACCAGAAATGTTGAAAGTAGTCCATTCCCTTAATAAAATATATATATATATATATATATATATATATATATATATATATATATATATATATGCTACACAGCAACACAAATCATGAATTTTAAAGTACTCTGAGAAAAGTAATTACATGCATAAAAAATATAGGAAACTGTGCTACTATAATCATGGTAGATAATGTTATGGGCTAACCTGAGGCCTTAGCATGAGTAACACCATGTTGCTACCCTACGTGACCCAGCTAGTCACACATAACTGCTTGTTTGACTTCTGTAATTTCTACTTGGCTTGCACCTACAGGAAGAGCCCATTAACAATTTTCCATCCTTGTCATAACTGGAATGTATATATTAGAAGGATCCATCTTTGTCACAACAAGGATATGTGTATAACAGAAGAGGTTGACCTAGTTTGTTGAGCTCATGCACAATACTATTTTGTGGCATTTGAACATTATGCTTGGCTACCACCCCTGCTGTGCCACCTGGCTGAGAGAATCTAAACTTTTCACCCTGAGTTTATGGTTTGTCTATACAAAAATAGCCCAAAATGGCCATTTGGCACTGCACTTGGGTTCAGTTCCCAGTGCAGTAATGGCCGGTTAATAAAGACTTTCTTTTGGCTATATTTGGGTCTGAGTGGTCTTCTTGAGCAGTCCTACCTCATAACAATTAAACACTTAATTCTGCTGCAGAATTTGAAATGAGAGCATAAAAATCATTACAAAATGCTAATATATATACAATATGACAATTGTATATATGTTATATGATGTCACAAAACTGTTGTAACATCAACAAAATAAAACTGAGAGGTATAAGACTTTCTACATGGAATTGAACGTGTGTGTATGTGTGTGTGTGTGTGTGTGTGTGTGTGTGTGTGTGTGTTGATGGAGATTGAGCCTAGCGGCATTCTACCACTGAGATTCACCCCAGTCCAAACTATTCTTTACTTAAAAACTACACTCTGGAACATAAGTTTCTTTAAACTTGTTAATAACATTTAAAAAGAGCCGGGCGTGGTGGCGCACGCTTGTAATCCCAGCATGCGGGGGCTGAGACCAGAGGATCCGAGTTCACGGCCAGCCTCAGCTACCTAGTGAGGAACTCCGCAACTTAGTGAGACTCGGTTTCAAAATAAAGAATAAAAAATAGGCTGGGCGTGGTGGTGCACGCTTGTAATCCCAGCATTTGGGAGGCTGAGACTGGAGGATCCGGGTTCGAGGCCAGCCCCAGCTACCTAGTGAGGCACTCCGCAACTTAGACTTGGTTTCAAAATAAAGAATAAAAAATAGAGCCGGGCGTGGTGGCGCACGCTTGTAATCCCAGCATTCGGGAGGCTGAGACCGGAGGATCCGGGTTCGTGGCCAGCCTCAGCTACCTAGTGAGGCACTC
>PVLC010016436.1:0-35569 GCA_004027655.1 Graphiurus murinus | reverse complement strand
TTTTTTTTTTTTTTTTTTTTTTTTTTTTTTTTTTTTTTTTTTTTTTTTTTTTTTTTCCATCCCTTCTGTTTCAGTCTGTATGTGAAGTGAGTTTCTTTTAGGCAGCCTATCTTTGGGTCTCGTTTTATTATCCTTTCAGTCAGATTGTATATTTTAACTGGGGAATTGTATCCATTTCCATTCAAAGTTATTATTGATAAGTATATTCCTGTCATTTTGTTAATTTTTTTTCTGGTTGTTTTGAACATTTTTTGTTCTTTCCTCTTTTATTCATCTTTGGTTTGATGGTTTTCCGTGGTGATAGGGTGGATTTTCTCCTTGTTTCATTTTCTCTCTTGATGAATTTTTGTATTTTCATGGGGTTTTATAACTTTATTTTCCCTTAGTTTCTTGAGGTTAGCTTTTCTAGTCTTTTTTCCATGTCTTGTAATATTCAATCCCATTTTCTACTGGCCTTGAAAATTTATTTTGAGGGCCTGGGAATGTAGCTCAGTGGTAAACCCTTGTCTAGCATATGGGAAGCCCTGGGTTCAATCCCCAGTACCACAAAAGAAAAACAAAACAAAACTCCCAAGATGTCTGTTGAGAAATTTGCTGTTAGTCTTATAGGGATTCCCTCATGTATGATTTGACATTTTTCATGTGCTGTTTTTAGAATTCTCTCTGTCTTCTGCTTCTGACAGTTTGACTATAATATATCTTGGAGAGAATCTTTGTTGGTTGAATCTATTAAGGGTCCCTTGAGCTTCTTGGACCTGGATGTCCATATCTTTCCTGAGTTATTTCATTGAATAGGTTTTCTATACTTTTTGCTTTTATTCCTTGTGGAACACCCAGAATACTTAATGGAGTTGGGTTAAGTCTCAAAGGCTTTCTACCTCCTTTTGGTTGATTGATTGGTCTGACTAGGTTATTTTGAAAGATATCTACAAGCTCAGAAATTCTTTCTTTGATCTAATCTTCTGTTGAGGTTCTCAGCTATATTTTTTCTCTTACTGCGTTTTTTAGGTCTAACATCTCTCTCTTTTTTTTTTCATGCTATCTCTTTGCTGAATTTTTCATTCATATCATGAATTATTGTCTTAATTTCATTGAATTGTCTATAGTCTCTTGCATTTCATTAGCTTTGCTTAGAAATCATTGTTTTAAATTCTTTGCTGGGCAATTCATCCGTTTCTTTTTCTTTGAGGTTTGTTGCTAGAAAGTTTAGTTTAGGCTTCTTGTGCTCCTCTATTGATTCTTGTGCATCTGCTGATCATCTACTTCCACCACTTTAATATGGCAGCTCTCATAGTAAAAGACTTTCTCTTAGTAATGTGCCCCCAGTTGCCCAGATGCAGATGTGGGATACCTGACAGTTTTCATGGGTTGCATGGGAGCAGAGCCACTCTGGCAGGTGTGTGCAGGTGAGGTGCAACTGGTGTGGCAGCAGAGGCATGCTACCCATCAGTTCCTGAGGGCTGTGTGGGGGTGAGTTGGGGGCCAGGCTGCACCAGTAGGTCCAGATTGAGGACTGATCAGTGTCCAGGGGCTGTACAGGTCACCTCACGAGGCCTCTGGGGTCTACCTGCGAGGGGCAGGCTGCTAGTATGTTTCTCAGGGCCTCACCATGCCAAGCTTCTGGGTACAGTCTGCCCACCTACTTCCTGGGGTACGGGTAGGCAGGCAGCCAGGCATTCCTGACTTTCCCCCAGGGTCTCTGCGGGCCAAGCCTCTCAGGGCACGCTGCCACACTGCTGCCCTGTAATTTTTAAATTCTGATTTATTTGCTTTATTGTGATATAAATAATCATGAAACATTTCCCAATCTAAACATATTCTGTTTTACTTAAATTAATTCATTTTCTTTCCATATAGGATCAATACTTCAGACTTCTTACATATAATTTCAAGATACTACTAAGCAGAATGAAAATGTTGATTTAAAAGCACTTAGTTTTACTGTGTTCTATTTCAGATTTGGTGTGAAGAAGAAGCCAATATACATTAATGTCATAAGAGATCCTATTGAGAGGCTAGTTTCTTACTATTACTTCCTGAGATTTGGAGATGATTATAGACCAGGATTAAGGAGACGAAAGCAAGGAGACAAAAAGGTAATACTTTAGTTTTAAGATTTTCATGGAGATAGTTATTTACTAAGTAAATAGACAAATGTACTACTTGTTTATTGTAAAAATTTTGAAAAGAATCCCAAAGTATATGGAAACAAAACTACTTTATATATAGTTAATAACTTGAAATATACACATTTTTGTGATTTTTTTAAAGTATTTTTCTTCTGTTTTAGCACTGAATATTTGTTTTATTATATTCCTATTAACAGTTTTCTAGGACTAAGGATGTAGCTCAGTAGTGGAGTGCCTGCTTAACATGTATGAACTTTTGACTCAATCCCTAGCATTGCCAAAAAAAAAAAAAAAGATTCTAGGAGACCATTGATTAATGTGATGTACTTTTACATATATTTGGTTCTTAGTCTGGATGGCAGTTAATATTTACTTGTAATCATCAGTTTAGGGATACTATTTTTGCTAAACAGCTATTTTTGGGGGGGGGGGGCAAGAAGAGAATAATGCTTCAAAGAAGTTGGTATCAGGTTCAGATTTGGGTTGTCTTCCGCGCCAGCATATCCTCTAGAGTATCGCCAGAATTATCTTCCTAAGAACCATACTGATTTTTCACTTTTCTGGTGGAACACCCTTACTGGGACCTCACTGCTCACAAAATTACCTAAGGGCTAAGGAGACAAAATCTGACACCATCTAAAACCTACTTCTGCTACCTAATTTTCTGTCCTGTCTGGTATGCTTCAGCCACATGAATTGTGACCATCTTCCAAACCTTCTAGTACTTCTTTTTTTTTTGGTACTGAGTATTGAATTCAGGGGCATTCTACCTCTGAGCTATACCCCTAGCCCTTTTTATTTTTGAAACAGGATCCTGTTAAGTTGTTGAGAGTATCACTAAATTGCTGAGGCTGGCCTTGAACCCACAATTCTCCTGCCTCAGTTTTCTAAGTACCAGGATTACAGTCATGTGCTACAACCCAACTGCTTTATACTTTTTGCACATACGTTGTTCTTTATGATTAGAATGCTTTCTTTTGCTCTGGAAAACTTTTTTTTTAACCTTTAAATAAAGCTTCAGCATTTGTCTTCCATAAAGTCTCTGTAGTGCCCAGAGTTAGTCAAGGCTCTTAGAATACTCCATTCAAATTTCTGTTTTTAAATATTTATTTTCTAGTATATGGATTATTTGTTCATATATTATCTTTCCCAAAATGTGGTAAACTTCCTGAAACCTGAGTCTCTAGTATTTAACACAGTACCTAATTTACCTATAGGTGCTTAATAAATGGCTGTGTGAATTCTCCACATTTTAAACTTCAAATGTTGCACAGGATTGATGCTAGATATGTGGTATATTACAGTAATCAACTTCCAACAATTAATTTTTTTCTGAGTTAGATATTTTCTCTTTGTCACATGAGAGGGCAGTTTTTTTTTTAACATAAGTAATAATTTAATGCAAATAACCATTCACCCCCTTCCTCAATGTAAGAAGAGTGACATTGTTTTATATTTTTGCAAACCTTTTAGTATCGGGCTTAATATAAACAGTCTAGTTTTCTTATGTTTCTGAATTCAGACTGATCAATTATAATCTGTTGATTGAAGAAGGAAACAGTTCAAATAATGCTATGTACATATATGAAATTATCAGTGCCAATCTCAATAACATGTAGAGGGGAGAGGAGGGGTTGCGGTGGGATGGGAGAAACACACAAGTGCCATGTGCATTTATCTTCCTATATCTTTGTACCTCATTACAATGTATAATTACAATGTACCAATAAAAGTATATTTAAATAAAGAAAATCCAGCTTCCTATAGATGTGTAATTAGAAAAGAGAATTTTTTTTAATTTTATTTTTTTATAATTAATTAATTTTTTTTTAGCATGGATTTTTATACATTTCTTGGGTACAACAGGGTTAATTACACATTTTTGTTGGGTACAAGCTAGTACAAGTAAAGACATCCATGCACATATTTCTATCCTTGTCAGAAAATTGTGGCTATTCTTCTTTAATACTACACTAAAACTCTACAAATGGTAGTTTCTTAGTTGTGTTGTGGAATCTGAAATCATTAAAATGAACTTTTTATTCTCTGCTACATTAATATCCATGGATATATTTTACACTTTGAATTATTCCTTTAACCAAACATAATTTTGAATCATCATACATTGGTCTTTTGGAACATATTGGTTCACTGATTTATGTTGAACTTCCAAACATTAACACATTTTATTATACAAGATCAAAAATTCAAATTCATTAACATTACCACAGATATCATCAGAAAAGAGTGTGTGTGTGTGTGTGTGTGTGTGTGTGTGTGTGTGAGTCACTAGGGTTTAAACCCAGAACCTTGTGCATGCTAGGTATGCACTCTTCCTAGCCTTTTTAAAATTTTTATTTAGGGACGAGGTCTCACTAAGTTGCCCAGGTTGATCTTGAACTCATGATCCTCCTGCCTCAGCCTTCTGAGTAGCTGGGATTACAGATGCTCACCACTCTGACCAGCTAGAAAAGTCTTCAAGTATTGGGAAAATGTCAGATTTATGGTTGGCAATTGGGAGTTTTCCAAAATGTTATTTTTTGCATGAAAGCTTAACTTTTATATCATTGGTTACAACAGGATTTCTCATGCTCAACACTATTATTGTGTGGGGTCAGGTAATTATCGTGGGGGATTACCAGTACACAGGAGAACATTTAAAAGTATCTCTGTCCTCTACTTGGTAGCATACCCACACCTCAGTAGTAAGAACCAAATCTGTCTCCAAACATTGCCACATGCCATCTATAGATCAAAACAGCTCACAGTTGAGAACCACTCAGCCAATTAACACCATTGGTTCTTTTCAAGTAACCAGCACAATTTATTCCTTTTGGAAAATATCACCAAATACCCAAGTTGTTATAGCTGTAGTTTGTCTCTCAGTTTTTTCAGCCTAGCCCTTCCTTCTTAAGGTTTTCAGATATTATCTGCTCCTATAATTATCATCCTCACATGATCTCAGCTTTGTACCGACTAAACAAATAACTGAATATTTTTATTAATTTTTTTTACCAACAGAACATCAAGGGGGTTATGCTTATACTAAATATGTATGCGCTCTAAGTGAAAAATCCAAAGAAAATCAGTTAACATGTATTAAGAAGTATTTAATGGCTCCAGAGATCACAATTCCTACTCCAACTTACATTTCATATTTCTTCCTCTAAATTAATTAGACTTAGAGACAGCTATAGGAATTACAATGAATTTAGCATATCCTACTTAAAAATAGGTATTGATTTGCAAAAGATAGTAATGAGGTTAGAAGAAGTCTATATTAGTGCTACTTAATCCTAACCATTGGCTTACAAAATACTGTTTCCCTAATCCTTAGCAATTTACATTTCCCTGACCATGTTTGCTTATAGAATGTGAATTTTACCATTCTAGCTTACAAAAATATTTAAGAATATATTACTATTTGCTTACAAAATATTTTATATGTAAATAGCACCACAGGAAATTAATATAATATAACTTTACCATTGGCATAATTTAAAGGTTTGATAATTTTTCATTGTGGACCAGTTTCCTCTATCTCAGTAAAAGATACTAATATCCATGTAGTATACAACTCAGAGTCAACCTTGATCTCTCTTTTTCCTAGATTTCTGATTAGACCTAGGTAGCTCTTTCATCAAAAAAGAGAAAACAGGAGGAAGAGTACATTACTAATGAAGCTGAAGTAAGAAATTATGAGTTTCACCCAGTGTGGTGGCACATGCTTATAATCCCAGTACTTGGGAGACAAGAGGATCGCAGGTTCAAGACCAGCCTCAGCAACTAAATGAGGCATTCAGCAACTTAGTGATACCCTATTTCAAAATTAAAATATGGTTGGGGTGTAGTTCAAAGGTAGAATGCCCTTGAGTTCAATCCCCAGCACCACCCACACACAAAAAGAAATGATAAGTTTTACTTGGACATGACTTTGAGTCATATATAAGGAAGAGGAGGTATCTGGTACAAATTGTATTTGTGCCTCAGAAATACATCTAAAACTAAATTAGGAAATCATCAACCTTAGATAGAAGTTGAGACCATGAAATTGAATAAAATTGCACTTGGAAAACTGTGTGTGAAAAAAAGAAGGAAAAGAGGTACAGGTGTGTAGCTCTGGGGAATGCTAACATTTGAGGACTAGGCAGAGAGTTGAGCACCCAAGGAAACTGAGGGAAGAGAAGCAGAAAACAAACCTGGCAAGTCCTTGAAATGGATAGGAAGAGTTTTCTTTCCAAGAGGTCAGTGAAATGAAGGTTGAAAACTGTCCCTAAGATTTGTCAGTGGGGAGATGATTAGGGAACTCAGAGAAAGGAGTGTAAGTGGACTCCAAAGGATCAAGGAACTTGGCTTTGAACGGAACAACAACAAAAAATCCTGGTGTGGTGGCTCAGGCCTGAAATTCTAGTACTTGGGAGGCTGAGAGAGGAGGATCATCACAGGTTCCAGGGCAGCTTCAGCAACATAGCAAGACACTCAGCAACCTAGTAAGATCCTGTTTCAAAACAAAAAAAGGGCTAGGGATGTCGTTTGGGGGAATAATGCCCCTGGATTGAATCCCCAGTACCACAGAAAATGGAAGGGGGAAGGGAAGGGAAGGGAGAACATCAAGAAATGTTTCTCTTAGGTGACAGACATTTGGTCATATTCATATATCTAAACTGCAAGAAGGCGAATGGTATGAGAAGCTGGAAAAGCTGATAGAGCAGGGTCTATCTGAGCAGGGCTGCGATGGTGTTCAGGGCAGAGGGAAATCTTGTTAAAGATGGAGCAGTTTGGCTATAGGTGCCAGCAAGCTTTTATCTAAGCAGACAATCAAGGGAATTCACTCTTAGCTTTAGTTGTCTATATAAAATATAAAGCAAGATCATTTTTGCAGAAAAACATGTGAATATAAATATAATTGCCATCATTCTCAAATTGTTTAATTTTTTCCACCATCAATTTTAGGAGTTAAGTATCTAAAGAACATTTTAATATTTCATGGTTTTTAAAATCATTTTTCTAAGCACAGATGTTTTTTAAGTAAAAAAGTTAGTCAGAACTTCTTATTTCTCTGTTATACTAAACTGGGTTTTGTGCAAGAGGAAAAAAAATCTGACATGTTTTCATTTATTTTGCTTTTTAGGGACTTAAAGTTTTATAGAGAAAATTATTCATTTATAGAAAATCCTATTTGTGAACTGTGACTGTAATGTTAAAGAGATGGCTAATGGAAGTTAGCAAATAAGCAAGAACATTTTGAAGACCAGTCTTTCATGGTTTTAGTAGAGAAGCCCACATATAATGTGACTGTTGTAGGCAGTACAGCAGTTCATCTCGATTAAGATCTCAGTGGATTGATTCAGAACACTGTATATAGGTAAAATGGTTTGAGTTGTCTTAATTTGATCTTTCACTAGGAAAGTATTGGTTTACTTTATTTGTTAAATATTTACATAGAAAAGGGAGAATTTCTGTTGCAGACTAAAATGTGGGACACTCAGCTGTGCTACCAGTTTTTTATTATACATAGGTTTTGTTGATGTTGCTGCTTTTCTTCATATCTTCCCCCACTACTGACCATCTTTGGGTTTAGTTGACAGGGAAGAAACACTTCCCCAAAAGATAAGGATCCATAAAGGAGGCAAAACCCAAACTGTATTGCCACTTTTATATTGTCTAACAAAATATTTGGTGGGTGAGTTTAGAATAGGTACTGTCAAGCTGCTAAAACAAAGAAACTCAAATAGTTTAAATAAGATTATTTCTCTCATACATAGAAGCCTAGAGATGACAGGTCCAGCCTCTTGGGGGAGCTTTGCTCTGTACCATCCTTCAGGGACCTAGGTTCCTTCTACATTGTTGTTCCGCCATTCTTATGTGCTTTATTGAATTTGAGTCACTACATCTGCTTTCTAGCCCATGGGAAAGAAGGAAGTGGAGGGCAAGCAATTTCTTTTAAGTAAATGACCAGAAGTTATGCACATCACGTCTGCCTTCAGTCACTAGCAAGACCTTAGTCATGTAGACACACTCCACTTACTGCAGGAGGCTAACATTCTGATGTGTAGGAAAAAGGAAGAATTGATTCTGGAGGTAACTCTTAGTCAGCCAAGGTAGATTAGCAAATTCTAAACTACTGGCCAAAAAGAGATTTCAGGATTTTCTAATTTTTTCAGTGTGTGTTTGTTTGGGTGTGGGTGTGTGTTTTCCTGGGGATTGAACCCAGGGTCATTCTACCTCTGAGATACACCCCCAGCCTATTTTTTATTCTTTATTTTGAAACAGGGTCTCAGTAAGTTGTGGAGGGCCTAAGTAGCTAAGGCTCGCCTTGAACCTCCTATCTCAGCCTCCCAAGTACTGGAATTACAAGCATGCATCACCATGCCCAGCTTTTTCAGGATTTTCCAAATGTTTTCTTTGCTTGAAGAACTAAAATACTTTCAGAAAATTACAGAAACTGGGAGTTAGCTAATTAGAGAATTTAATTAAAATAACCATCCTGCATGGCTATTCATTTTTAAGTCTAATAGTATGTTGTAGTCTCTTTTAATATGCTGGGGTTTTATGTTTTAAGCAAAATTTTTTTACTCAATATGAATCTCACACATGCAATCACATGCACACACGAAATAGTGATAGATATAAGCTCATCCATAATCACTTTAGTAACTTATTCCTTCTTTATCTTCTACTCTAGTCAGATAGAGGTGAAGCATAGTACTTCTGCTGAGTTTCAGAGGCAACCTGTCACAAGCTAGAGCCTGTTAGAAATCGGATAGACATGGAATCAGAAACTTTCCAATCTATTGGAACATGGTAGAGGCATATATAAGTTTTTTTTTTTTTTACTTTGTTTTGTTTTATGAGCTGAGTCGCTATAAATGATAAAGTCACTTTTTTAGAAAATACCTGAGAGTAACAAGTACATCTAAGCCAGACCATATACAAAAATTCAGAAATGGCCACTGAAGTGGAGTTTATTGTATCTTAACAGTAAGCCACAGTATTTTTACTTAAAAAATTAGACACACACAAAGAGAACTTAAATGAACTCTAAAGGAATGTCAGAATGTTTCATGAAAAAGTCTTACTTTGTTTTCATCTCTACTAGTCTTTAGTACTCACATAAGATCCCAAAGTGTAGTCTTTCCAGCAGCAGTTGACAGATACTAATGGTACAGTTTGTATAGTACTACACAGAGTGCTGTGAAGGACGTGCATATTGCATGATCCTTTCAAATTTTCATCATAGCTGGGGAGACAGAACATAACACATTTAAAAAGGCACAAGAAGCAAGTTTTGTAGATAAAAATGTACACATAAGTATATATACATCCACATCCTAATTTCTGGCTGTTATAAGGTAATACATAATTAATTTATACTACTTGAAAGACTATAAGAGAGACTTTGGACTAGAGTAGTCATTGGAAAAATAGTCATTATGTAAACTATGTTGGTAGAATAGGAATCTACCAGAGGAAGAAAATGTAGTCAGCAAATATATAGAGATTTGGGGTTGCACATGATGTGGTTGTGAAGCTTTGAGAAAGGTTAATGTGGTAAAGATGGAAGTTATGCATAAAGATAAGACAACTGGCACTTTGAGATATGATTATGAAGCATTTCTGAAAGGAAGGATAAAGAGTTTGGCTGTTTCTTCAAGGTATTGGAAGCCATTGAAAGTCTCTAAGTAAAATATGTTAAAGTAACTACACTAATCTAGTAACTCGACAGAGTAGATTAGAAGGTAGGGTGAAAAAGGAGCCCAATTAAGAAGCTGTTGCAAGAATGAAGATACATGAGGTTGTGAGATTCTGATGGAAATAAGGAGTGAAAAGGTGAAGATGGATCGAAGAGACATTACTTCAAGGATGTGAGGTGAAGCCGGGTGTGGTGGTGCATGTGTGTAATCCCAGTATTTTGGAGGCTGAGATAGGAACATCACTGGTTTGAAGTCATCCTCAGTAATATAGCAAGACCCTGTTCAAAATAAAAAATAAAAATCGGGCTAGGGATATAGCTCATAGATAGAATGTCCTTGGATTCAATCCCCAGTACTACAAAAAAAAAAAAAAAAGTGAGATGGAGATGAGAAAGATGAAGAAATATTATAAAACTTTGAGTCTTAAGTTAGAAGGGGCAGTATAATCCTATTGCCAGAAATGTTGAATATGAAGTAATACTGGAATTCAAGTAAAAATGGCACAATAGATAGTAGAGGATAGAAGTAATCTAGCAGCACTCGGTTTGAAAATTTTTTGCCTAGATATTATAAATTAAGCCAAGGGAGTGTTAATAAGTGCACTAAGGAAAGGAGTGGGCAAAGAGAAGATAGCTAAGATAAATTGATGAACACTGGGTAGATAGACCAAAATATGCCTTCAAAGAATATAATGGAAGTACATTCAGAAAAGAGACCGAAACAACAAAAGAAGTCAAAAAGAGAAGTATTCAAAGAAATTGAAACGAATGTGGTAGTGGCAGGAAAGACCAAGAGCTTTTTCAGAAGATGGTGTGGGGGGCAAATGCTGTGGAGGTCAAGGAGGCAAGAACCAGCAAGACTTCGTATTTGACTGAGGGAGGAGAAATAGGGGGAGAGACAGGCATAAAGACAGCTGATTTATTGAGTGCCTATTAGAACCAGTCATGTGGTAGATCATTCCTCAAGATAAGATTATGCCCACATTTTTAAGATGAGGAAAATGGCACAAAATTTTAATTTCCCAGGTTCAGGATTCCAACCCAAGTCATGGATTATACCACAACAAAGGTCATCTGTAAAAGAAGTGGGCAAACAAGTTATGGATTGCAGTTTACTATTGCCTCTTGAATATTGACAGAATAAAGAGAATCATTCCACTGTAGACAGGTTTAAGGAATTTGAGGCCCTATTCAAGGTACTTATTTTTGAAGATAAGTTGTTATCTGGGGGAATTTCCTTTCAAGAGTAAAGAATTCTTATATACATTGACATAAACAAAGTTGTGGGGGAAAATCCATGTTTATTTCCTTAATATCTCAAGAATGCTTTTATAATCTGCCCGTTCCTTTCATTATATTATCTCATCTCACCTACTCCCATCCATTTACATAATAACTACCACATTAAGAAATTTGATCGGTGTGGCGTGGATTATAGTTTATGGTGCTGCTTTTTGTCTTTGTTCCAGACCTTTGATGAATGCGTAGCTGAGGGCGGCTCAGACTGTGCTCCAGAGAAGCTCTGGCTTCAAATCCCTTTCTTCTGTGGCCACAGCTCCGAATGCTGGTAGGGAGATAAAGTTAGCTTAAATTGATTATCTTCTTTATTATCTTTAAATCTACATCTCACAATTATGAATGTATTCACCAAGGACTAGGTGTAGGGAAATGAATGAAAGACCAGACTAAAAATAGCATGTAATTTATACCTAGTTTTGTGTTTACCTTTAAATGTATTTAGAAAATTCCTCACATGTATAATCTTCACAGTGTTTATCAGCTGCTAGTTTTTTAAAAATTTTGTTTGTTTTTGGTGTTCTATTTTGCCTTATCTCAGCATAGCTCTTCATTAGAGATTAGGGATCATTTATAAACCTTATTTTGTCCTAACCTTACTGTTTTAGCCGTTCAACTTAGGTCAAGAGAAGGCTTAATGGGTAAATTATTTACCTGGTTTTACTGTTACACTGAACATTAAGAGGACTCAAGGTTATGGTTGTGGTTTAGAGTGCTAATAAATATGAGCTAGAAAGTTATTTTGTCTTTAATACAGAACTTATTTCCTCAGAGTGTACTGAATGTTCAACTCTTAAAAATAATTGTACTTATTTATTTGTTCTATTCAGTCATCTTAATAGGGAAAGTAGAAAATATAGGAACACATTCAAAGTTAGTATACTCCTTAAAGCCATAATGAGAAGGGCAAGGAATTTCTTCCGTCATTTGAGGTATATTATTCCATTACTGTGAAGCTTAAGGTTCCATTCAGTAGATTTTTTTTCAAAGCATCATACTAGCACAAGAAGAATTGAAAGCTTAGGAAGAATGTCTTTTCAATTTTTAACCATTTTCTTAGAAACAGGATTGGTAAAACTAGAACCTACAGACCACATTTGGCACATCACATGGTTTTTTATAAATAAAGCTGTATTAGAACACAGCCATGCACGTTTGTTTACTCCCTATCTATGGCTCCTTTCACGCTGCAGCAGCATAGTGGAGTAACTGCGACCTAAACTGTATATCATGTAAAGCCTACAGTGTTCACTCAGGCCCTTTAAAGAAAAAGTTCTCCAAGCCCCACATTTGAACAGTAAGAAGTATTGCTCTCCTGGGTGTTACTGAGAGAACTTTGAATTTCTTTAGTATGTTTCATACTTAGAACTGGGGGAGACCTTAGGAATCCACTCATTCAGTCCCTCCTCCCTGTATCTCTCTTTTTTTAAATAACAAGTAACTGAGAAAGCAAAGTTACAAAGGTAAAGCAGCCAGCTCAAGGTCACACTGCTGCTTAAAGGCAGAACCAGAGCTAGGATTAGAGAGAACATTTATGCTAAAAAGAACTCAAAAGTATGGTCTACTTAGGGCAAAATCTATTAGCAGCATTAGCTGACAATAGAAATACAAATAAGAATAAAAGATTCTTGACAGAGCCTTTTCTTATCTATATTATGTTCCTCAGAAATTTCAGGAAACCCTAAGTTCACCAAAACACCAAAAATTCTACACTCACAAATAAAGATAAGCTCTAAGCCAGGTGCAGTGGCACACATCTATAATCCAGCTGCTTGGGATGCTGAGGCAGAAGGATCACAAGTCCATAATATTCAGTATTAGAGGCATCAGAAATACCTAGCAGATTTCACAGCCTAGTTTTTAATTCCTGTTTTTGTTGATGATGTTGTTTCAGGAATGTGGGAAGCAGGTGGGCGATGGATCAAGCCAAGTATAACCTAATTAATGAGTACTTTCTGGTAGGAGTTACAGAAGAGCTTGAAGATTTCATCATGTTATTGGAAGCAGCTTTGCCCCGGTTTTTCAGGGGTGCTACAGAACTCTACCGTACAGGTATATACATGATGGGTTTTTGTTGTTGTTTTGTTTGTTTGTTTTGTGAAGCTCTAACTTTTGTTTCTTTGCAACTTAAGAAATATATATAGTTTGAAGTTTCTTCAGTAAAACACAACAAATAGCTCCAGAAAGGCAGCTACATTGTCTGTTTCTATTCACTGTTTTCCATGCAAGACAGGGCCTGGTACACACAGATAGATAGTGTTTATTAAATATTCTTTAATGAATAAATGTACATTAGATGAGAATTAGAAAGCATTGTAGGAATAGAGGAATAATTCAAACTAAAAAAAAAGAAAGCTGAAAAATATGTCATATTCAATAATGCCAGATAATGTCAGGACTGTATACTAAACCCTTAGTCCTGCCTACTAACGTTTTAAAGTAGGAGGTGGGATGGTAGGACTGAATTATACTAATATAAACATCAAGTACTGTTCATGCTATTGAATGCCTAACAGTGTGGCCTTGATGACATGACATATCTGAAAGTGACTGTGCTCGCCCACTCTAATTCTGATTTCTATTTCCTTTGGCTATTCTTTAACAAGATGCACTCATAGGACTCTTATCCTAGAGTATGCATATGTCCTGGCTTCAACATGATTATAGCAAATATAGGTTATAGGGAAGTAGTATGAAGTTTGGCAGTAGATATTTTATCATATTTTATAAGTAAACTAGTCTTAGAGCACCAAGCGCTTGAGAATATGTGTGAGGTGATAGCCTACAGTTTACTGAGTAGTAATTCTTAAATTTACTACTTGACATTTCACTAAGTCTTAAATAGGTCTTAAGGATTTATATTCTAAAGGAATAAGTCACAGTTATGATATAATTAGGGCTCATTTTTTACTGAATTATATTAATATAAGACAGTTAGGTTACCTGACCTTCAATGTGTCATATTAACTTAAACCATCTCTTCAAATAAAGCAGCCTTGGTCTTTTATATGTTCTCTAAGAATTATTTACTTTTTCTTTTTTCCTTTGTAAGTAGGAAAGAAATCTCATCTTAGGAAAACCACAGAGAAGAAACTCCCTACTAAACAAACCATTGCAAAACTTCAGCAATCTGACATTTGGAAAATGGAGAATGAGTTCTATGAATTTGCACTAGAGCAGTTCCAGTTCATTCGAGCCCATGCTGTTCGAGAAAAAGATGGAGACCTCTATATCCTCACACAGAACTTTTTCTATGAAAAGATTTACCCTAAATCGAACTGAGTACAAGGATTATTAGATTCTCGAACTAGAACTTTGACCTTGTCTTCACCTTTGTCTCAGCTTCACAACCTGGATTGCTGATATATGTATAAGACAGTTTATATTGAGCTGAGTTAGGAAACAGTAATGTCAAGGAAATAGATACTGGCTGGTATGTCAGTGTTCCGAGAAGTGTTAAGTTTCAGGCATTTTTCTTTTTTGTTTAAATTTTGGTGAGATTTAAAACCTGCCTGGGGAAAAAGACCTTGTATCACCTAAAATATCACATGGCAGGTCTAATCAAAGGCTAAATACAATTTCAGAAAAGGTTCTGATATCGTTACTTTGATAAAGCATTTTTTTTTTTCAACTAACCATAACTGAAGATGAATCTATTTGCCGCTTCTACCTTCTCTGGAGGTTTGGGTTACACACCTCTACTGAATAGTGTTAATAACTGTTTGGCAGTGTGTGCTTTGTTTTTGTGGATCATGTCTCATGAGATTTATTGGAATGTTTGATCATGTTTGCTAAGAAATATTTCTGCTGGAGTTGGATTTGCCCATATTTATATAGGTGGTTTTAATTTTTTATGATAATTAGTGTTAAAACCAATTAAAACCATGAATGATACTATAAAAAATTAAGAGTCAATGCAGTATTTCTCATTCCTGTTTCCCCAGTATCTTATATTGGGAAGTTGTTTCTAAGAATGTTGGCATTATCTGAAGTTTTAGTGAAGACTTCCACAGGTTAATATTTAAAAGTAAGTTTGGTATTTGTTTCTCCATGGGTCTCATGTAAAGCTGTAAACGGAGATAACGGTGATTCCATATTATAACTCCATTAGTGAGCTGTGGTATGGGTAGGATTTTCCTACTTCTGTACTTTTACTTGTAGACTATTTTTACTAAGGTGCTTTATAATGTGTTTTAATTGCATTTACAAAAAAAAAAAGGAAAAATGCTGTAAATATTGCATATTTTATGTATTTGGACCAAAAGGTTACAAGTAATTAGACAAAAGTGGTTTTGCACCAGTTTTATGTCAAGTAAAATCATCAGACCTACTGTTGTTGTATTTCTCATTTAACTTTACTGTCAAAACATCACTGAAATGAATTTCAATAACCTTTCAATTTTGATAGAGTACATTATTCATAACTGGAGGCAGTATAATGGGAAGAGTACTAGACAAGGAGTCAAAAAGTTTTGATTTCTGGTCCTGGCTCTCAACTTCTGCTGGGTGATCTTGGGCAAGTCACTTAACCTCTCTTTGCCTCAACTTCCTCATCTTGAAATGAGGATAATAATACCTGCTGTACCTACCTCACAGGGCTGTTGTGAGGACTAAATGAGATGGCATGTGAAAGCACTTTGAGAACTGTAAAGTGGCATAAAAATGTAAGGTATTATTATAGAAGCGTCTTCAACATATAGTTTCATACTATTCATTTTTTAACAAAGAAAAGTCCACTTTTAAGCATTGTGAAAAAAAGTTTATCTTGATATAAATTTGTGTGTAATAAATATATTCTCAATGTTTTATCTTTCATGTCTCAACAACTATTGAAATATGAAACACCTGTGAACTCTTGGGTTCTTCAGCAACTGATGATTGAGTCAGGAAGCTCCCTGTTGGAAGTAGACTTTGTTAGCTAACTAGGGACAGGGAAACCTCACTCTTCAAATTTGAAAGATGTGTTTCTACTTTACATTACCATTCAAAAATGGTAGCTATTTTATACCTATGGTTTTTAAAGTATGTTTTTCAGAATTTAATTTCGCTGTGCATTCTTTACCTTCTTCCTCCTCTTGGAGTAATAGAGCTAAAGCACTTCAGAAACATTTTCTAAAAGAATAATCTTCAATATGTTTAGACTAAGTGAATATTTCCGAAAAAGGCTTTGCCAAACTAAGTATTTTAGGCAGATTGCCTTAAAGGTTATTAATTGTGTGAGAGGGGAGGAAGGAGCACTACATATCAGGAAACATTTATAAACAAACTGAAGAAAGACTAAAGGAATAATAGAATCTTTAAAGCACGCTTCCCTTCCCTCCTCCCCCAGTAATAAGAAGATATTAAGAGAACATAGCCAGGCATACTTTTCTGGGTTTGTTTTTTTTAATTAACTTTATAGATATTTGCTCAAAACACACACAAATTGTTCCCTTGCCAAAAAAGTAAAGCCCGCTTTGAGGTGGGTATTTGACATTTATCCACTAATGGACAAACTCCAGGTTATTCTTGGAGTACATGCTAAAATCTTCTTGAGGTGCATTAACTCTTTTAGATAACTAGAGCAGCACTTAGTCCACTAAACGGGGTCAGTAACCTTTTTCAGTGAAGGACCAGAGAGTAAATATTTTAAGTCTCTGACACAGCCACTCAACTCTGTCATTGCTGAAAAAAAAAAAAAGAGGCAGCCATAGTACAGAAACAGATGAGCATGGTTATCTTCCAATAAAAATTTATTTACGAAAAGACAGGTGTGACATGCAAGATATGGACCGTGGGCTACCAACCCCTGCACTAGAGAAATTTATGGAGAAATTGTTTTTGTATCTGTACTCTAGTGGCCTAAAAGAGTTGATATATTTCCAAGAGCTCCTAATTTATACCCAAAGAATAGCTTTCTGATCCGTACAGTCTCTCCCACCGATTCTTTCATGTATATCCCTTCCGAGTGGGCCTGTTTTCTTTACCAGTTTAACATTTCAAAACAGGGCTGATTGCTTCATCATCTTTTAGGGTAAGTTGGGAGTGTCCTTTCTGGAAACTGAGGGAGGGGGTGGATTTAATTCCATCCGATCTGGAACAGCCCTCCGAGTCTGAGTCCTTATAATACATAACTTTATAATCGATTAAATAAATAGAACCACTGAGACAATATGTATTTTTTTAAAGTGGTGAATGTGGTTTTCTTTTTCCAACCTTTGTGCTTTTATTCAGTATTTTGACCATAGGGAGATATTTTTTTTATAATACAAGAGTAAATTAACCACTTTGAATTTTAAAGATAATGTTATGTGTGTATGTGTATATATAAATATCTATACCTATGTTTGTTTCCTAAAAGAGGAAAAAGTACTTTTGTTCAACTTGTATCAACTCCTGTTTTCTAATTGCTGTGAAATGGCAACTGTTGATAAATTATTGTGACTTTTAAAATGTACCAGGGAAGATATATTTTGATTTTACCCAGCTTTAATCTGTAAAGTATCACTTAAATATATCTGATAGCAACACTTAAAATATTGCATGGGAATTACTTTTCTATCATCCATATGCATTTGTGTAATTTCTAACATACCGGGTTGAATCTGAATTCCTGATGATTGGATATAAATTATTGAAAATCAGAGACCTTACACTTGCTGACTTTTAAATTTTAAATTTCATTTTCTGTTCTTAAAATCAGTTAATGCCTATCATTTGAAATCTACTGTTCTTTCTCTTTATATGTCCTATTGGAAATTCCTAAAATTGTTAGTGCCATCAGTGATTTACCAAACAGTATTTTGATATTGCAGATGATTTGCTCATTGTATTTGCATAGTTAGAAAGAAAATAGTTTGTAGACAATGAATCTCTTTTTCAATAAAATGAAATAAAAGTTCTAAAAGCACTAGAGAATTTAAGGGCTGGTTCCCAAATGTATAGCTGGTATTTTAATTTATATTTAAATTCTTCATAGAGAGCATCTGTGTAAATCATCTAGCTGGGTTTTCCCTTTGGTCATCGTCAAACACACCTATGGTCTTAGAACTCTCTATTCCGGTACCATAACCTTTTACGAAGTTTGTCTTTAAGAGGCCAAAGTGCTTCTGGCTTATGATTTGAAAATACGTCTCTTCTGAAATTAGTGCTTTTTGCTTTGAGAGGAAGTGGGGCAGTTGCTGTGAAGTTTTTGCATCCATATACCCGGTGCAGAGCTGCTGTGTGGTGTGCCCACTGAACTGCTCTCCAGGCGGCTCCTGAGGGGAAAGCAGCCCCGTCTTAAATGCACTGCCAATTTAGCTCCTCTGGAGTGGAGCTTACTTTCTCATTTCCTGGAGCAGGAATTCTAGAAATTGAAATGAGTAATCATTTAGTCCGATTTATCCTATAATTTAAGTTCAGGCAGCTTTGTAACCTTTGCAGTGCTATTTATAAAATGGCCCCTGATGGTAATGACCTCTTTAGATACATTCTTGGTAAGCCTATGACTGAGACGCATGGGTGCGGTCTACCTGGTGTTATAGAAAGTCTTGTAGCTTTCTTTTTAGCGTCAGGTGTGTGAGCATCTCTAAAGTAGTGTTGAATGTAATTTAGAGAACATGGATTGTCTTTTGAATATTTTATAAATAGACAGCTAAACAGTGCCTTCCCCCCCACACAATCCTGTTGGAAGATGCTCATTACTTTCTGTCTCTCTTCTTTTTCCCTGCCCTCCCCACCCCCAGTTGATTCATTTATGCAAGACTGTTTCCAACTTGAAACCATTTTGTCACATCTGTTGGAGAGATAATCACTCCTTTTCCTTAACACTCTGCCAGCTTTCTGTTGTTGAAGTGTTGCAGTTGACTACCTGATGCAAAAGCTATAAAATAAACACTCAGTGGGAAGGGAAAATGGCTTGGTGTCCTGTCTTAATATTTTCTTGCGTAGCTTTGATGCTAATGGACGTTTTCCAAGCTGACTCGGTGTTCAGCGCCATCACCTTCACATCTCAGACGTTGTTGCTGCCGGGATGGCATGCACGCATTGTCACTGGTTCCTAATGATTTCATGCCGTATCTGTAATAGTCTTTTATCCAGATTGATGTGCCTGTGCTGCTTTTGCTTGTATTTAATCGGTGGTACTGCAATTTCAAGTAGGAAATTTATAAGATATTCTTGAAGTATACACTTAACTAGAAGGAAAAAGATAAATGGGGGAAGGGCTATTAGAATAGAAAGTAAATTTGAAAGAAAAAAGTTAATCTAACATATATTGCAGAACTTGGACATATTCATGACTTTTGTTTGTTTGAGAAAACGTATCCCTAGTGATTATCTTTTCACTCTTAAAGTTGAAAAAAATCTCAATTCCCAGTCTCATTGTTCTGAGAAATGCTTGATTGATTTTCTATATTATGTCATATTAGATTGAATAAAATACCAGTTCAGTGATGAATTTTCTAAATGGAGAGTTTGGTCTGTACCCACAGAGGGCATAGATCCAAGAGTCCAGGCATTTGAGAGTGGATCGGAGAGAGCCTGTATCTAGCACTGTGACAAGAGTAAACAGAACAGGATAGTGTAAAAGTTGGAGATGACAGAAGCTAAGCGCTGGCCCAGGGCAGGCAAGTCACCCATAGCTTTCATATGCTGTATAGAGATAGCATTAGGAAGCTGACCTCCCTTCTCACCCTACAGAATCTGACATTATTGAGGAAGTTAATAATGAAGTTGTGTCACTTCATAAAAGATTGTTTCATACATATTTTTTAATGCAACTGAATACTTTTTTTAACTGATAACCCACTATCTTACTGCTCCTCTCTTTTATACCTGTAGCATAGGTATTCTTGGTTCTGATACTGTGTTCTTTCCATGTCCAAATCTCCCGTGAGAAAAGGAGGAAATGCCAGTTGTTGTCGGCAACTTGAAACAAGACCTGCTTCCAGAAGTGGCTTTGTTCATATTTTATTGTATTTGAACAGTATGGGCTGCCACATAGTACACATATAAAATTTGTGATACCCAGAATGAAATAATTTGCACTCTTTGAACAGAAAAGAAGTTCTTCATACTATAAAGAAAACACTTAGCTGGGTGTGATGGCTCACATCTGTAACCCCAGTACTTAGGAGACAGAATCAGGAAGATTGCAAGTTTGAGGCCAGCTTACACAACTTAGCAAGACCTTGTCTCAAAATAAAAAGAGATAGAGCATCCCTAGGTTCAGTCCCCAGTACTGCATTTAAAAAGAAAGAAAGAAAGAAAACACTTGCCTTGTAGTTATAAATGAATTAAGCTAGAAAATCCAGATTTTAAGAATATCTGAAAAGCAAACTTAGTTTGTAATGATTGTTACCTAAATCTGAACATATTCATGGTACTCTTTTGATTACCAGCTTTGCTCCCCCTCCTCCACAGTATTGAGGATTAAACCCATGGCCTCATACATGTTAGGCAAGTACACTGCCACTGAGCTACATCCCCAGCTGCTTTTTACAACTTTATTTTGAAACATGGTCTTGCTAAGTTGCCCAGACTGGTCTCCAACTTGAGATTCTCCTGCCTTAGCCTCCAGAGTATCTGAGATTACAGGTGTGTGCCACCACCATGGCCAACAATTTTTTAAAGCTGGAGTTGTACTTCCTTCCAGTAGTAACAGGTTCAGAAGTGCAAATCCCAAATCCCTGTCCACCTGTTTTCTTTCTCCCTGGCCACTTACCCTACCTTGTCTTCATTACACTCTGTTTCACCTTTGCTGCCACAAAGCCCAGGTGGCACCTTGATACAGAATGAAAAATAGCAAACAGCATCAATAACTGACTTCAAAGTGCAAGCCGCCCCCTTCTACTTCAGGATTAACCAGCTGAGCAAACAAATCAAATCTCTTTGATTTCTTTAGTCCCATATATTTAGTGCACAATATATTTAGCCAATATATTTAGTGCACACTGGGCTTCTAGGTAATGTATTTAGCACTTAGGACTTGTGAGGGGAAACAACAGAAAAATGTAAAAAAAAAAAAAAATGTTGTTTTGTTTTGATAACTATGGAGATTCATGAAAGTTGATCTGCAAGAGTTGGTTAGATATTTTTCTTCCCAGCCCTTGGCCCTGTTTATTCAAAACCAAATGACCAACTTAGTGAAGTCATCATGACCTTTTAGAGCAAACTTCTTTTTGTTGTTTTTTCAGTGCTGGGGATCAAACCCAGGGCCTCACAGAGGGCAGGTGAATGATTGTACTACTGCTGAGCCACCCCTAGCCCTTGACAAATCATGAGATCCTTGCTTTTTACCTTGAAAAATGAGCTCCCAGGTTCCATCTGATCTCTAATACTCCCATAACATTCAGTACTTGCCTCTGTCCTTTCCCACTATTCTTTTTTGAAGTGCATATTGCTTCTGGACAGTTTCATAGCTAGGCAACAGGAAGTCACTTTTGAAAGGTGCAGTTTTAAGGTGTCAGATCTACAATTGGCCATGATAGAGGCAGTCTGTAGGATAGTCAACATGAGCTCTGAAGCTCTGGCACTTACTAGCTGATCTTAAATTAATTCCTAAGGCTGTTTCCTACCAATAATATCAGCAGCTTGAGAAGGGAGATAGTGCACACACATGTAAACTTAGCACTTAGTTCCTATCATGTAGTAAGCACTAAAGAAATGGTAACATTATCTTCCTTGATAAACAGAAAAGAAAAAGTTGAAGAATCATCTATTAGGACATACTGTTGCGGTATATATCCACTCATTTGTGGCAGACATGAGGAACATGAAAAATGAACAAAAGGGGCAAAGCCTCTATTTGTAGGGAAGAGACAGGTTTAAAAAAAAAAAGAAAACAGCATTATGCAAAAACCTCTCTCTTAGCTGGCTTGTAATCCCAGTATTTAGGAGGCTGACACTGGAGGATTCGGGTTCACAGCCAATCTCAGCTACTTAGTGAGGTTCTCCACAACTTAGACCTGTTCAAAATAAAGAATAAAAAATAAGAATGAGTGTGTAGCTCAGAGGTAGAATGCCCCTGGGTTCAATACCTAGTACTGCAAAAAAAGAAAAGAAAACCACATACAGAAAAACCCTCTCTTGGATCAGGGTGCTCACTCAGTGGTAGATACCTGTGTGTGCTTTGCTTGTGTGAGGCCCTGGGTTCCATCCATCCCCAGGGAATCCTGCACACTTGCATGCATACACACATTCTTACTAATTTCCCCAGGGCATGTACACACTCATGTGAGCGCACACACATTCTTACTAGTCATCTCCATTTTGTTAAAGTTCATAAAACCTCCTGGACCTTTTAGTTTACCTTCATTTCTGAGTTTTAACCTGGCAATAGCAGAAGCATCAGTCTGTCCCAGGTGATCAAGTCCTAGACCTATGGGACCTGTTAGATTGCTCTAAAGTGTAAAACTCCATATTCATCTATATGATCGGCCTATTTTTATGACAAATCTGTCTTCTCACTTCTGATGCCCAGTTGAGTTAATAGGTTCAATGATAAGGCTTTACTTTGATGAGCATAGTTAACATCCACATGCAATTTTTCTATTTCATTTCCAAGGTAATCTAAGTAATAAGAAACTCAAATAAAGCAATAAACGTAGTCCCAATCTTACAAATGAGTTATGGCCTCAAAATTCATCATAACTGGTCGTTTGGAATCCATGCAGACCCAACATTGTACATACGGGCTCAATATACATCTGTGAGTTTCATGAATTTATCCCTTCACTAGAGCAGAGCAACCTAGAGACTGTGTCTTTCGTGGGGTTTATTGTGCTTTTCTGCCATTTTTCCAAAGAAGGGTCTTCAGTCTTTTTGGGGGGGAGGGGCAGTACTGGGATTTGAGCCCAGTGGGGTTCTACCACTGAGCTACACTCCAGTCCCCTGTTAAAAGTTTATTTTGCAACAGAGTCTCACTAAATTACTGCGCCCTGGCCTTCAACCTGTGATTGTCCTGTCTCGGCCTCCCAAGTACAGGTATTATAAGCTTGGGCCAGCTGCCCTGCAGCAGTTTTTTATTTGGGGACAGGGTCTTGCTAAATGCTCGGGCTGGCCTCAAACTTTTGATCTTGCTTCAGTCTTCTTAGTTGCTGGGATTATAGACATGTGCCACCATGTTTGGCTCTGAGTTTTCCAATCTCAAACCAAGCAGTTTGGATGATGTGTGCTTTTAACATGTGGATGATGGAGGCTGTAAGCAGATGGTAAAGTGGTTATATCTGCGTTTTTGAAAGATAAGTGCAAAGAATGGGCTCTCCAGCCAAAAGTGGGGCCAAAAGTCACCTCTGAGGAGGGGACTGAGTTGTCAAAAGAAGTGATGGGGTTGGAGAGAAGCAGATGGATCTGAAAGCCAGAAACCCCAACACTTGGCAACAGGTGGGATATGACCAGTAAATGGGTATAGCACCCAGCATCTATACAGATTTGCAACTTCCCTTGCCTTTGTCTCAGGGAATGGTGGTTACTTTCTAAATTAAACTTTATGAAACAGACTAGTATTTATTTGCCCAAAGAACCAAGGATCACAAGACAGAATTTCCTGTCTCTGTGTCAGATATTTAATCCCCTTGTCTCTTTTGCTAATTCAGGTTTTGCCACCAGGCTTAGAGTTTAGCAAAGAATCCCCCAGAAACGGCCCTATTTCCTTGGTTTGGATGATGGAGGCTTCTAGTGAAACATACCAACTTCAGCTCTGCTCTACAGCTGTGATTTCTCTAAAGCTGATGTTTAAAATTTAAAGTCATGGTGGGGCATGCCTGTGATCCCAGTACTTGGAGACTGAGACAGGAGGATCACAGGTTTGATGACAGTCTCAGCAATGTAGCGATACTCTCAGCAACCTAATGAGACCCTGTTTCAGAACAAACATATAAAGAGGGCTAGGGGTGTAGCTGAAAGACAGAATGCCCCTGAGTGCAATCCTCATTCTCACACACACACACACACACACACACACACACACACACACACACAGAACCATACCTGGAAATATCTCAGGTCATTAGCACTGAAAGTGATTATAGAGAAAATCACTTATAGAGAAAATCATTTTCATTTTTAGAGTTCTGGTTAAAGGTTTGGGCAACCAGATCACCAGAGCTGTCACCTCTCAGTGATACTGGCAAAAACAGGATGAGGGGTAAGTACAGGAAATGATCTTTGTTTAGAGTTAATTACTAAACACCCCCACCCTTATGAAACAGGCAACATGAATTTTTTTTTCTTTTTTTTTGGGGGGGGGTACTGGGGATTGAACTCAGGGACATTCTACCTCCGAGCTATACCCCCAGCCCTATTTTTTATTTTTTATTTTGAAACAGGGTCTCACTAAGTTGCAGAGTGCCTCACTAGATAGCCGAGGCTGGCTGCGAACCAGGATCTTCCGGTCTCAGCCTCCCAAGTGCTGGGATTACAAGCATGCACCACCACGCTCGGCTTGAATATTTTGAACTGTAAGGATGTTTAGAAATTTCTCTCCCTGAGCAGCAGATCCAAAAGATTATCCTGGGATTCCAAGTCTCACTTTAGTTCTTTCTCCATCTCCCTCCCTTCCTCCTCCATCTTCTTTTCGATCTGTATTTATTTATTTATTTATTTATTTATTTATTTATTTATTTATTTATTTGTAGTACTGGGGGATCAAAGCCAGGGACACTCACTAAGTTGCTGAGGCCGGTCTTGAACCTGTGATCCTCCTGTCTCAGCCTCTTAAGTCCTGGAATTGTGGGCATGTATCACCATGCCAGGCCCTTCTTTACAATTTAAATCACACAGTCTGTCTTAGAAACTTGACATCACAGAAACTGGCAGTTAAACCCCTAATTGGTGATTTTTTAAAAGGTGTATGCCTTCCTAAAATACCAGGTTAAAGTTTTAACCTGCATCAAATTAATGTTAAAATCTGGCGAAGAGTAGACCTATAGTCCCCAAATGATCTGGTCTCTGAACTTTGGTTTGCTTTCACACTTGTGAACCAATTTGACCTAAATCTGGGTGTGTCATGTGGCATCCCTGGAGGCTTATTTAAAGTGTTTTCGGCATAACATTTAATTTGTATCCGTTTGATTGATTCCGGGTGCCCCCTTGCTAATGCAGCCAGGTTGGGCCATAAAAAAAAATGTAGTTTTCAGTCTTAGGTATTTGATACTGTTCCATGTTTTTAAGCATTCTCTCCAAACTGACTAGCTATAATACATCTCACCAGTAATTTCATTTGAAGTGGGCAGAGCCTTTCTGAAAATGGCTAACCAGGAATAAGTGACATTTTATTCAAACAAGAGAAACCAGAGACTCGTTTTTTTTCCCCTTTAAAAGTAATTTAAAATTCTCTGGAGGATTAGTAAATTGGGTCTCTTGGCATAGCATGGTAATCTGATCAGACTGTCATGCCCGTAAACAGTGGAAATGCAGGATGTTGATTCATTCGTGTGCATGTTTAAAGGCGATGGTGGACATTAAACTCCTTTTTCTTTCTCTCACACTCTTGCTCTGTTTCTATCTTTGTTTCATATACGGGCTCTTTAAGTAACACCTTAGACAAGAACAACGTTTAAAAAGTTGGCCGGTTATATTTTGCTTCTCTATTTCTACCATACTAATGGCTCCCTACTTGATCATTTAAACACTGATCCAAACCCAGATGGAATTAGATGCCCCTTCCTGCTGTGGTCCTGCAGTCAGACAGTCTGTAATGTTTGATATGAATCTTCTGAGTGGACAAGATGAGATTAGATTGGTCTCTCTGGGAGCCAACTATTCATTTTGTAAGAAAGTTATACTGGAGGCCTGAGGACTGCCAAGAGCAAAGTGGAAACAGAGCCCAGCCTTCTCTTATCAAGATCCACTGTTGGTTCCATGTTAAGCAGCGGAGCACTCTATGGTAAAAGGATTTGAATAATGAATTGGATCAGAAGCCAAGAAGGAGGTTCCTGCCACCCACGATTGAAAGATGAATTTCATGTGTTATAACTCTATTACCATTTCTCATTTTAATGTATCACAAAGACTAAAATGTCTGGAATGGTGCTAGTGGCTATTTTTAGTTCTGGTATTTAATTTGATTTGATTTTTTTTCATATTCATCAAGCCCCCTACTATGTGTCAGGAACTGTATGACAGACCTTGCATCATGAGCTTGAACCTTTACAATAATCCTTGAATTTGATCCTATATGATTTTTTAGACCTTTATAACTTGTCTAGGCATTTTCACATTTATCCTCTCAGATTCTCACATGGAAGTTAGAAAACATCATCCTCATTTTATAAATGAAATTGGAGGAACTAGTAGGTGGAAGATGATTTCTAACCCAAACCTGATGTCCTCTTGCTATTTGTCTTTCTCCTAAAGTGAGAGAGGCCCTGAGACATCTTGGACAGCTGCAGTCACACTTCTAGATCAATAGCATCAGCACCACCTGGGAACTTGTTGGAATAATTCTTCTGCCCCAGCCTTTCTGAGAGGCGCCCTGGTATTTGGTGTTAACAAGCCCTTCAGGTGTTTCTGACTCAGGTTCAAATTCAAGAACCACTGGCCCAGAGCACCAGTTTAAGGAGAGATGACTGAAGCTGTAGCTTAACCCAGCTGGTTAAGTCACCCATCCAAGACCTTTCCCACCTAGAGTGCAGAGCTAGGATTTGAACTCAGGTCTGTCTGGCTCCATCATCTGTTTTCTACAATGGACTCTCTTACTGACTATAGTCCATCTTACATATTCCATTCTTGGTCATTCCTTTCTGAAACATCTTTTGGGGAAGAGGAGAGCAAGACAATAAGAAGGAAAAGTCTGTATGTGTTCTTCTTGAGTAAGGCACAAATACTGACTGATAATGATTGTCTGCTTTTTGGTTGAGATGTCCTGGGGGATAGACCTCAGAATGACCATTAGAATACCTAGAAAGGCCAGAGAGTCTCGGAACATAGCTGAGGTCTCAAAATGGCTACCAGAATGCGCACATGTTATCTGGACCTTTCCCATGGTGGGTGTGATGGGTCTGATTTTCCTTGTGCCTAATATGTTACTGTGATGCATTTAATGATAAGAGGGCTCCTTGCCCCATCTGGCACTATCTGTGGACCTAAGACTTGATGCAGCGTTGGGTATGTTGGAATCCTTGCTTCTGTCCTCGCTGATGATATTTTCCTGCTATGATTCATAACCTGTGGTCACTCCTGGGGGTCTTCCAGCTGTGTGGCTAAAACAGAAGTGCCCACTGGCTTCTTGTGAATTTCATGGGATTGGATTGCAATCTTGGGAAGCAAGGTGTCTCCAATGCCCCATATAAAGCACTTCCTGTGTGCTGGCACTGTACCAAGTGCTACGCCTTTGGTGTCTTACTTTATCCTCTTGGCAGGTACAATCATTAGCCCCATTTTACAGATGAGAAAATGAGGCTCGCAGAGGCCCAGACTTTCTCTGGGCCACACAGCTAGGAAGCAGGGGGGAGGGGAGGAGGGCTAAGATCCAGACCTGACTGCCAACTGTCCCATCTTCGCCACTGTGCCACACAGGCTGACAGCTATGACAAGCCAGGGAGGGTTCACTGTGGAAATCTTGCCACATGTCTCTGTCAGCCTCTTTCACATGGCCCCATGGGGCTTGGCAACAAGTGGGACCTGGAGCGGTGGCACTCACCCATGTGGGCCACAGCTGTGGCTGTCACAGCAACCTCCAACTGGAAGGCCTGGGGGTTGGGAAGAGCAAATTTAGGTCATCTTGTTTTCTTGAAATGCTTCTTCCTAGCCTTTATTTCTGACTTCACGTGTCATGCTTGGGTCAGTAAATGATAGTGTTCTTATTGTAGTCTAAAGAATAACCAGATTTCTAGACTTAGTGTTGAGAAAACCACAGTGTGTGCCTTGGATCTACTTTCAGTATGCTGAGAGCGAAGGCAGGCCAAGTCCCCAAGTCCTGGTCCCAGCTCCCAGAGGCCGGCCAGGGAGGCTTATGAATTCTCCTGGGGTGCTCTGGCTTTAGCAGGGACTCCTTATGCAGTCCATGCCTTTGCACAATGGCCACCAGGCCAGGAGGCTGTCCAGGCTGCTGGGGGAGGTGGAAGGGGACCCAGCAAAGTATGCAGTCACCCAGAGTCTCTGCTTCTCTCCCAGCCATCCCTCTCCCCTCTGTGGCTTACTGCTCACAGATTATCTCCCTTCATGTGTCCAAGGGCCTTTGTGCAAAGAGTTGTTCAGAGGTAACCATGACCATGACCAGCAAATCTGACCTTCCCAGGGCAAGAGGACAGAGCAGAATTTTTTCAGCTGTACACGGCTAGAAGGCAAAGAACCAGAACCTCTCCAGGGGACTGGGGGCGGCGGGGGGAGGGGGGGTCCCAGCTCCTGGAGCAGGGAAGTAGCTCTGTGGCAGAGGGTAGTGGGGCCTCCTGTCCGAGAAATCTCTCTTCATAAGTGACACCTGCTCTGGGCTCTCCACCAACCTCCGAGTCTGGTTATACCCTCTGTGACTGCCTCGCTCCTCATCCCCCACCCAATGTTTTTGTTTTGGGGAGATTTCCCAGCAACCTCCCTAGCTAACAGATCTGATCTGTCTGAGTCTCACAGAGCCTCATTTGGTCACTTAGACCTCTAGAGTTGGGGTGGTCCAGATCCCATGCCAAACTCACTACTGTTAATAGCAGTACTATTATAATGGCTTTTATACTTAAATTTCCTTTCTTCAAGGAGCTCCAAGGTCTTTAACAAATGCAAGAATTATGCTGCAGGCCAAAAATTAGAAACCGAAGGAAAATACACACCTTATTCCAATTCTACCCCTTCATGGTCTTACATAATTGCTTTGAAGAGTAGGTCTTTAAAGATTTATAAACTCAGGTAGGTGGGGTGTATATATTCCCAAGGATTTATTCCTTCAGGGCTCCCAATCTTCAGCATTTTCCCCTTTTCTGGTTTCACAGTTCAAAGACCCTGGAACTGCACCTGGATGAACCTAATAAACATGTATCTGAGAAGAAGAGATCAAATTTAGTATGATGGTGTTTGCAACTCCTGCCCAGAGAATGTGGGTCTACAGGTGTTCACTAAGCCCAGCATTTTCTCTTTCTTTTCTTATTTGTCTGTCTGTTTGTTTGTTTGTTTATTGTTGTTTCTGGGGTTTGGACCTGGGACATTCTACCTCCAAGCTGTACCCCCAAGCCCTTCTTAAGAATAATTATTGGCCATGCATGGTGGCACCTTGTAATCCCGGTACTTGGGAGGCTGAAACAGGAGGATCACAGGTTCATGGTCATCCTCAGCAACTTAGTGAGACCCTGTTTCAAAACAAAAATAAAATAGGACAAGGGATATAGCTCGAAGGTGGGATGTCTCTGGGTTCAATCCTCAGTGCCATACACACACAAAAAAAGAATAATTATCATTTTTCATTTTGAAACAGGATTTCACTAGGTTCTTGGGTTTCTTGCTACTTTGCTGAAGCTGTCCTCACGCCCGTGATCCTCCTGTCTCAGCCTCCCAAGTACTGGAATTACAGGCATGAGCCACCATACTCCACCCAGTTTTTTGTTATGTAGCTTAGGACAGACAAGGTTGACTTCTAACAGATGCTATGAAGGATAGGATCATCTTGAAACTCAAGAGTTATGTTTGGGTCACACCCCCCTGACCTTAGCACCAGTGAAGATCTCAGGTAAGGAAGAGAAATGCAGACCATTCTTCTGAGCCTGGCCCTGCTGGGTGCAGAGGTGGGTGTGGCCAGGGCCTGCCCTCTTTTAAGGATCTGGCCTCCCTGTTCAGTAAGGAGAGCAGGTTTGTCTTGAAACCACAACAAAGCTTCCAGTTCTGACTGTCCCTGCCTCTCCCTGGGGTTCTGGCAATGTTTTCTTTTCTTTTAGAGGCAAGAACACTATTCAAGTACAGATCGAGCATTCCTCGTCTGAAACCAATGCTCCAAAATCCAAAATGTTTTGAGCATAGGCATCTGCACTACAAATGGAAAATCCTATCTCTGACCTCACGTGACAGTGACAGTCAAAACAGGAGCACTAAAAATACTGAATAAAATTACCTTCAGGCTACGTGTACACATTGTAAACGAAACACAAATGAATTTTATGTTTATATTTGGGTCCCTGCCCCAGATATCTTATTATGTATGCATACATATCTCCCCCCACCCCCGCCAAAAAGAAAAAAAAAAAAAGTCTAAAACACTTAAACACTTCTGGTCTCAAGTATTTTAAATAAAGGATTCTCAACCTGCATTCAAATTGGATCTCCTGACTCAAATTCAGTTTTCACCTTGATGACAGAATTGCCTTCCAGAGAAAATATTCATGTTACTCCCTCCTTCAAAAAGGCTTGGTGGAGCCAGGTGTGGTGCTGCACACCTGTAATCCCAGTACTTGAGAGGTGGAGACAGGAGAATTGCAAGTTCAAGGCCAGTCTCAGCAACTTGTCAAGACCTTGCTTAAAAACAAAAAATAAAATAGGGCTGGGGATGTAGCCCAGAGGTAGAATGCCCCTAGATTCAATCCCCAGTACCAAAAACAAAACAAAAACACCACCACCAAAAAACCCTCAAACCTTCTAATTCCCATTTCAGTCTTGTTTACTGCTATGGTTCTCTGGTAATCAGGGCACCCCAGACCCCTCTGCAGACATTCAGGCTTTTGCCCACGTTGTTCTCTCGGTTCCCTATGGAAATGTTTGTCACCATTCAAGACCTGGCTCTACTAGCATCTCTCTGGGACACTTGCTTGACCCTGAGAATCAGGATCTAGTTCCTGTCACTATACCCACACAGTCCACTGCTTGTGCCTGTGTTCAATAATAGTGGCATGTCTATCATGCCTTTGGAATGGGATGGACTTGGATTTGTCTTACTTATTTATTTTTCTGGTACTGGGTTTTAAACCTAGGGGCATTCTACCTCCGAGCCACACCCTAGCCCTATTTTATTTTTTATTTGGAAACAGGAGCTTGCTAAGTTGCAGAGGTCCTCACTAGGTTGCTGAGTCTGGCCTCAAACCTGCAATCCTCCTGCCTCAGCCTCCCAAGTACTGGTGTTACAGGGGTGCAAGCCCCGCGGGACTTGGATTTAAGTCCTTATTCTCACTTATCTGCCATTGTGAGTTTTGGGAAATCACTAATTTGTTCCCCTGTCCTACAGAAAAGTAAAGCTGAATCTGACTTTACCATAAAATGTACAGATTGAATGAGGTCACATCTATAAAATCCTTGGGAGATGAAAATTATGAGTGGGCTAAAGTTGTTCAAGGTGTGGATGTTTCTTAATGTGTTCTAGGTCTTGACCTTCCTGGCTTCCCCATCAGGTGGCAAGCACCCCGCTGATATCTGGCCTGCCTGTCATCTTGGCATGTACCTCATCCAACTGCAACAGCATGCTCGGTGTGTCCCCCAAACATTTAAAAGGTTAGAAAACATTGTAAGCACTTAATTTCTCGTTTCCTCTATCTGAATAGTAGTGACATAGAGTAAAAACAAAACAAAAATCATTCTGGGCACTAAAGAGAAACTCCCAAGACAGAGCCTCTTATTAGTTGGAAAATAAATAGCTCTCTTGGTTGAGTGTTCCTTCTCCTTTCATGGGCCCCCTGCAACACATGTGGGGAGACAGGTATACCTCCTTTGAGGATAGTAATGACTGCCCCAAACTCCTTTGGAAGAACATTGGGAAGATAAATGAGACAGTACACCTGACAGCTCTTTTAGCTCTTATGAAAAAGAGACCCTTGAAATATAGGATACAGGTGTGCTTTGCTTTGACTTGTGAATTTAGAGGATTTTATGAAACTCAACCTACAAAACAGACAAATTAAGGGGTGAAAATTAGCATCACAAACAGCCTCTTGGTTTGACAAAAAGATTCACAGCAGGATCCCTTTAAATAGCCAGCTCCCCTGGTGCATTTAAAAATATGACTCCATTTACAAAGAATTTGATTTACATATACCCAATTAGGAACACATCTACTACTGAAGGAGAGGCGCATATGTTTTTTATAATAAAGATCGATAACTGTGGGATTTTTAAAAATATTTCTTTCTTCTCATCATCTTTAATCCTATAGTTACCTCCAATGCTAGGAAGCAGCTCTGAAGAAGGGCGGGGGGAGGGGTTGTCACTGCAGAGGTGGGGCCGGGCCCTCTGGAGCACATCTCCTGGAGTGTCGAGGCAGAAAAGGGCCACTCAGCTGATGCCTGAGTGAAATAAATAGATAACTGGCTTGAGATCACAGCTGAATGCAACATGCTGTTTCTAATTGAGTTCAAGCATTTCCAACTTAATAGAAGATTAAAAATGAGCAGGGAGTGGATGGCTGATGTCTAAAAAAGGCCTTGTATAGATAAGAGACGGTATATAGCTGATACAGAAGCCACTAGAAATTGAGTAAACTCATTGTTCAACTTTCCTCTTTGGGGGGGGGGGGAGAGAGAGAGAGAGAGAGAGAGAGAGAGAGAGAGAGAGAGAATATGAATGTGTGTAAGCCAGCCACTGCTTGGTAGGGGTGAGGGAAACATGCTGATCAGAGCCACCACCTCCCAAAGACGTACACTTCCTAATCCCCAGAGTCTGCGAATATACTAGGTTTCATGGCAAGGGCAAATTAAGGTTGTAGATGGAATTAAATTTGCTAATCAGCTGCCTTAAAATAGGAGGTTTTATTGTGAGTTATCCAGATAGGCCTGGATTATCTAGTGTTGTTACCAAGGTCCTTAAAAGACAGGAGAGGAAGAAAACTTGGTGCCAGGAGATGCCACGTGGAAAAGATTCCACTGGGCTTTGCTAGCTTTGAAGCTGGAAGGCGGCCCTGAGCCAAGGAATGTGGGCAGCCTCTAGAAGCTGGACAAAGTAAGAAAACAGTCTTTCCTGAACTTCCAGAAAGGAACACATTTCTAATGAGTCCTTGATTTTAGCTTAGTGAAACTCATTTTGGACTTCTGACCTCAAAAACTGTAAGATAGCCAGGCATGGTAGCACATTCCTATAATCCCAGTGACTTGAGAGGATTCCAAGTTTGAGGCCAGCCTGAGCAATTTAGTGAAACCCTGTCTCAAAAGCAAATTTAAAGGAAGGACTGGCAATGTAGCTCAGAGGTAAAGTACTTCTGGGTTCAATACCCAGTACAAAAAAGAAAAGGAATGGAAAGGAAAGAAAAGAAAAGAAAAAAAGCCTGGCATGGTGGTACACACCTGTAATCCCAGTACCTGCGAGGCTGAGACAGGAGGTTCGCAGGTTTACAACCAGCCTCAGCAACTTCATGAGGCCCTCCACAATTTAGTGAAACCCTGTTTCAAAATAAAAAATAAATAGGGCTGGGGGTGTAGCTCAGAGGTAGAAGGCCTCTAGGTTCAATCCCTACTATCTTATACACACATATACAAAAGTAAGATAATAAGTTTGTATGGTTATAAGTTATTAAGTTTATAGTAATTTGTTATAACAGCTATAGAAAATGGGATGGGGTGGGGAGGTTGTTGCAATTTCACTGTAAATTTCATGCTGGTGAGGCCTGTGCAGAATCTCTGGATGTTTTCATGAGCATGGATACAACCTCACTGCCAACTGCTGCAGGCCCTATATGCCTGATACAAAGTTCTAACTGATCCCAGAGATGGAAACTTTTGATCCAATAACAATAGAAATGAAATCAGACCAAAGAGCACAAAACACACAAGCAAGAAAGGGAGCCTCACCTGTAGGGCGGGCAACACTTGTGAACTGGGGAGATGGCAGGCTCACATTCCTGCACAGCCACTTCCAAGGAAAGATGGTACAGTGGCCACACAGTTGCTGATGGAGATCACATCCAGAGACCCCAAACAGCTTTTACCCTGAATTTATCTCATGTCATCCCACCAAAGTCACCAAATGATACAGGAGAATCTGAGTCTAGTGAGCAGAGATAGACAGACAAAGCTTTGATGGGGCGGGGGTGAGGGGGTGCGGGAAGGACTTCCCTTCCAGTTGAAAAGGACCAGCCCTGATGGAGAAAGACATCAGACTGCCTGCAAATCAAGGGGTGGCCCAGCCTTATTATTGAGTGGCTGGGTGGGAAGAGTCTATTATTTTATGATCATTTCTTCAAGGAGTTTCCCCTTGCACAGCCTAACACCTGTGTTTATGGTTGATCTAATTAAGAATAGGAGGGTGGAAAGTCACATCCAATACATTGTAAGAGTGGGGGAGTAGGAAAAGACTTTCAGCTAGTAAAGATTATGAATCAATGCCCCAAGTGAAAGACTTCAGCAGGTAACAGATTATGAATTGGAGTTGAGAGTTTACCCAATGTTTTTGCCCTCATGCTGGTCCTTGTTTATCTTATAACCAAGAAGCAGCTGGGTGAGGTGGTGCACGCCTCTAATCCCAGTACTTGGGAGGCTGAGACAGGAGGATTTCAGGTTCGAGATCAGCCTCAGCAACTTAGACCATGTTTCAAAATAAATAAATAAAAGAGGCTGGGGATGTAACTTGGAGGTAGAATGTCCCTAGGTTCAATCCCCAGTACCAAAACAAACAAATACTCCAGAAACAAGACACCGGGGGATACAGGAACAGTATGGGCTGCCCTTCTATGTGTCACAAAGGCAGAGAAAAGACCTTGAGTTTCCTCTACTGTGGAGGATTCCTCTTCCAGGCACTTCCTGCTTATAGGCTAGCCTTTCAGAGCCAGTGGTGCACACAGGAACTATTCCAAACTCTTCTCTTCCCCAGAATTATTGCTCCCCCCACCCCCTTAGCCTCAGCAGCTTCCTCTCTGAGCTGATATCTGTTCCAGAAGAACTCAGCGTCCCTTAGTGCTTCAGGATCAGGTGGATGTGTGAACTGGCTGGCCTGCAACAGGACTTCTGTTGGAGGGAAGGTGAAACACCATTCTGCCTTTGAGCTCTGTCTGCCACCCCTCCCCATCAAAAAAACTTCTCCACAGGGAGTACTTGGGCAGACTCCTTTAGTGGCCTCTGACTGGTGGGGGTGGGTAGTGGAGGAAGGTCATCTTATAGGTGGGAATCGTGTTTTGTGTAAATCCAGTTGCGTTGTTCTCTAATCCAGCTGTGTGTATGTGTGTGTGTGTTCTCTAATCCAGCTGTGTGTGTGTGTGTGTGTGTGTGTGTGTGTGTGTGTGTGTGTGTTATGAATCCAGGGACATTGTACTTCTGGGCTATACCCCCAGCTCTATTTTAGTTTTTATTTTGAAACAGGGTCTCACTAAATTGCTGAGGGTCTTGCTAAATTGCTGAAGCTGGCCTGGAACCTGTGATCCTCCTCTCTCCCCCAAATACTGAGATTACAGGTGTTTGCCACCACACCAGGCATAATCCAGCTTTTTCCTGCAAGAGAGCTAATGTTTTGATCCTCAACTGGCTCTAAACCTACTGTGTGGAGGGTTGCAACTAATTGGCCCCATCAGTTATCATGAGTAGAGTCTCCAAATAGAGTTCCTTTATTTTTACTTTAAAAGAGTGAATTTTATTATATGCAACTTTTATCTCAGTTAACCTGACTT